>CM034055.1:7507165-7721363 GCA_019804595.1 Bruguiera parviflora
AAATAAGTCGCCGCCAGCAGTTGGAGCTTCCGTGCGTTTTCAAGCGGCGGACTAGACTCGAATTCGGTATCGTTGGTATTAGACGCGGAGAAATTTTTGAAATCCACTGGAAAGTCTTCTCTTTTTAAGAAATTAGAATCAGAGTATTAATACTTAATAAATAACTCATATTTAAAATTTTGACAACAATAAGTTTTAAGAACGATGACTTATATCCGAAATGTCTTTATTTTATCTAAGTTGAAATAAATTAAGTATGCCCATTCAGCAATCCTTTAACGGCCTCAGATCTTCCGCCCGATGAGCTGCTGAATTGGGATGGAAATGCATGCAATTGGACGTCTAAGTTGCTGGGCTTAGGTGCATGCGCTGCTGGTATGTTTCTGAATGGTCCCATAGGTGCAAGTGAAGTGATTTAGGCAACGACCCCGCAATATTTTCTTTTTCCCGAGTTCGTCAGATGTTTACAAATTTGCGTCTTGGCAGGGGCATCATGCTGCATGCGCGCGCATATTTTATTGAATGATTATATATTTTTTTAACATTTCAAATGTTATAGTGTGCATGCCCAATATGGTCCCATCCCATGTTCTTTTTCTTCTTCTTTCCTGATAAAACTTCTGCACTTGTTTTAGATGTCGTTTGGCCAGTGTCAATATATCTTTGACCTAGAAAAAGTTGCCTGTGGGTTTTGCCTCCGGCTTGGAGCTTATACATTTATTTCACTTATACATTTTTTATTTTAATCTACACAATAAAACGCTTAATCTTACGAGTTTGATTGGCAAGTCTTATCGAGTGCTGTCATGTCAGAGCTCGCCACTAGATTTCTGAGCAATTTAATAGAAATAGTCCACCATTCAGCTATGACTGACAAGTCTCGTCGACTGCTCAAAATGGGAACAATCATCCTAAAAATTGAATGAATCAGCTAATAATTAATTGGGTTAGTGTGATTTAGTGCAAGAGCAATGTTTCTTATGAGAAAAAAAAAAAAAAACAAAAAAACCAAAAATTCAAGCTTTGACTCTCGTAATAAACCGTTAAAACCGCTGGAATGGAATCATCTTTGTAGTACATACAGTACAAAAACGGCGTCCGTACGTTCCCTGTTAGAGCAATAAATTCTAACCCCCTGGCGAGCCAGCCACAAGCCCATTTTCTCGCAATTTCTAGCCAATTTCCTGTTCCATCAGCCGCGATAAAAAGAATACAACGCCCCAATCCCCAAGAACCCCAAAAGTCTCGATCTTGGATTGCCAACAAAGATAAACAGTCACGATCACAGCCACAATATGTCTGGCATGAGTGGAATGTCGCCGCCGTCGATAGCCATGAACGGCAGCGGCACCACCCACCACCAGAAGCTCACGCACATGACCTTCTTCTGGGGCAAGAATTCAGAGATCTTGTTCTCCGGCTGGCCTGGCACGCGGGGTGGCATGTACGCGCTGGCCTTCATATTCGTCTTCGTGCTTGCCTTCTTCATCGAGTGGCTTTCCCACTGCAAGTTGATCAAGCCTGGCCCCAAGAACGCTGTCGCGGGTGTTGTTCAGACACTGTTGCATGACTTAAGGGTTGGGCCTGAGTATTTGGTGATGTTAGCTCTCATGTCTTTTAACGGTGGTATAGTTCTGGCGGCCTGGGCTGGGCGCACGCTTGGGTTTCTTTTGTTTGGAAGTAGAGTTTTTAAGGGTTCTGATCTAAAATCCTCTGATATTCCTCCCGCCGTTTGCTGCTGATAATAATAATAATAATAATAAATTATGAATTAATCATCGTGTATAGTATTTTTGTTCTGGCATGGTTCTCTCTTTCAGTCTTGTTCTTCCTTCAGTTTGTTGGGATTATGTAAGGTAACTTTAGTGTGATGTAATCTTGCAATTACTGGCTATTTTGTTTGCTCGTTCTCAGTTCTAGTTTCAGATATAATAGATCTCAGGCAACTCTTGTGCTTGTTATTTAGCAGAACTTTTGGCGTTATGTCCTGTTCTGGTGCTTTGTTTGATTGCAAATCTAAGATATTAGAGACTAATTGGTATTGATTTGAAGTGTGCGTGTTTTTTCTTTTTATCAATGCTAGGATACGCGAAAAGAAATAGCAAAAGACAAACTAACTAGTCACAGAGCAGAGGAAGAATGGGTCAAGAAAGGGGCAGTAGTGGCTTGACCGAGAGGGGAAGAAACTTGAAACCCCCCAGAAAAACTAAGGAAAGAGCAAAATAGTCCTTTGGATTTCATGGGACTTGCAAAAAGTTTGGGCTCAAAGCCCCTTTGGTGCTATAATATGGTTCTCGACTACAAAAATTATAAATTTGGGCTATACACAAAATTAAAATTATTTGTGTGTACACACACACACACATATATATATATATACACAACTTTGTCCTAACCGTATTGTTTCTTAATTTTTTTAAGGTTAAATGTGTTGCGTTGTGCTTGTCATTGCGTTGGTGTCCATTCCTTTTGGGACAGAAACGTTTTTTGAAATTGGGACTTAGAAAGGGTTCTTTACAACTGAAAAATGCTCCTAGAAAATGTCACTTCATTTTTTTTTTTTTTTGGGTCCTCTGGAAATGTCCGTTCCAGTTTCTACGTTGGTCCCTGTGAGGGAGGAACCAAGCCTGTTGACAGGACAAATGTATGGTCTTGGAAAGCATCTGCCGATGGGATTTTGTCCTCAGGGAGTAGAGTGTCTTTTGAATCTTTGCCAAATTGTCTCTGTGTCTTTTGAATCTTTGCTAAATTGTCTCCGTGGACACAACAACAATAAAAATCACAAAACCTGCAGCGCTACTGTCAATTGGTACAACGTAGTATTACTTCATCATTGGTATCCCTTGAATTTTACCCCGTCCGCTTTAGAGCGTTGTGGAGAGATTTTTAGCCGAACCTCACCCAATACGGGAGTATGATTATGAAGTTAATAAATGAAATTTTCACAAATAAGTTTTATGTCTCGTGCATTTTTTTTTATATATATCAAATTTTTAGATTTAATTACATGTGCGAAAAAAAAAAAAAAAGGCTTTTTAGATCAAATTCACCGAAGCCTTCATTTCATATTTTGACAGTGTCACAATTCATAGGTTCGGGCACTCGCGGGCCCGGCCACTGCAAAATTATATACATAGTATTTTAATATCAAAAACTAAAATTAAGTGAAAATTTTTAATTTTAATTTAATTTAATTAATTGAAATTGAGCTCAACTCAATTTAATTTTATCTATTGATTGAAAATTTTGATTTTTCTAAAGACCTTTACCGGGCCCTATGGTTGAATCATTGTGACACGTTTTCCGGTGTTGGCTTGAGGATAAGCTCATGAGTAGTACAATCGCATCGATTACGGGCTGGCACAGGTTTGTAACCCAGTTTTCATAAAAAGTTCCCCATATGTCACGTCTAGAATAGTGAAGGGGAGGATCAGTGCAAGCAAGAGGATAGCATTTAAGTTTTTCTTTTTTTTATAAATATATATAGTATATTAAACCTTTTGCTTTCTTTTACTAAATTCGATTCTTATTTGCGAATTTTTAGTTATAAAATATTTAAGACAATTAAGTTCAATACTTATCTGTATTTGATTGGATCAAGTTTCTAGTTGTTCCCGAAACTTCAAGGCCTTTTAACGACAGCCCCAGAAAGTTTTCATCGAACCCATTTAGGAACCTCATGTGGGCCTAACTTCTTTGCTGTCCGTTTGGGAATTGACATAAATTGATTTGTGCTAGGCTTGGAAAAGCCCATTTCCAATTTAAAAACAACAGAGATGTCACACGCCAAATTTTTGTTCGAGCAAAGGGTCTATGAAAGTATCATAGAAACGGTACCCTAGTACTTCCAGGAATAGTCATTGAATGAGTTTTGGCTCTCAGAATGATAATTAGGCCGAACAAACAATCTAAGCTCTCATTAACTTTCAACAGTAATTGGTGGCTGACTTGCATATTACTGGCTGACTTAATTGGTGGCTATTTTTGCAATTAGAAGGACTTAATTAGCTATGGTAGCTGCTTCAAGGACTGATAGGAAGAGCCACCTTGACTAATGCACATCTGTGCTTGCCCCTTCAAATCCATTGCTCTCTGCCTCATCTCTTCCCCTTCTTTGTCAACCATCAGCCTTCTCACAACTCTTTCTATCTCCCCTCTCTCCAACGCACACTCCAATTGCAACCCTACTCTCCCTACATGACTAACATACCTTGCGGTCACCTTTTGGTCTCCAAAACTTGGTCTGCATATAATTGGGACCCCTTCACATACACTTTCCAGAAATGAGTTCCAACCACAATGGCTCAAAAAACCTCCCACAGCAACATGTGCCCAGACTTCCTTTTGGGGTGCCCATTTCACAGTGTAACCTCTATCTCCAGCAATTTCCTTAAACCCCTCTGGCAGAGACTCAATCCATTCTGAACCGGGTATAGAACCAGGCCTAACCACCCACAAGAAGGGCTGCTTGCTATTTGCCAAACACCAAGCCATTTCAGCCAACTCTTTCTCATTTGTTGAGGCAATGCTTCCCTGGCTTATGTAGATAACAGAGTTAGGAGTTTGTTTGTCAAGCCATGCCATGCAGTTTTTATCCTCTTCCAGCAAGCTACAAGATGATATTGGAGCAGCCTTATGGAGAGGGCCCTGGCAAAGACTGGAACAGGGCATTGTTGTTGGAGTTGTGCTAGAGATGAACCTTCCAGGCAATTCATGGTATTATAGATGATTGCCGAGGATCTTCTTACGTTGCGCACCTTAGTTAACAATTCAAAGAAAACTGGAAATTGGTAGATCCTTGAGTCTGAGAGAAGGATGCTCCAATACTGGTTCTTCTGATAGGGGATCTGTAGTTTGTAGAAACAAGAATTAGCAAAATTCCTTGGATGATTGCTTTCAAAAAGGGCAACACAGCACCAAGAAAGCAGACTGAAAAATGCTTGCTTCAAGAACACTGTAGACGTTTGTTAATGCAGAGCTACTTCAATCAATTCTAGTGACAAAAGTGGGATAATACAATTCTAATCAATCTAACTTTCGAGAAATTTAGCTTTTGGTGTGGAGGGTGGGTGGGAATTTAAGGGCTTGCAACGACATGGCCTCAATCTGCACAAGAATTAGACCATAAAGTGGATTTAGGATCATCTCTCATTGTTCTAATGTCCTAAAAGTCTCTTGCTTTCCATACTGAAATGCGTGGGGACTGCCAAGGGTTCAATAGGATAGGAAAGAAATGACACAGAACTCGAATTGAAACAATTGCATATGTATATTTCCTTTCGTTGCAAGTAACAACACCGACACAAACATTTAGCTCAGCTGCTAAAGGGATGAGCCCTTCTTCCCTGAATTGAAACATGGTGCGGCGGACAAGAAAAGTGATAACATTACTGGTGCGGAATATGATGCTAGGAAGATTCAGATCATGAGCCGGGGGCCTCAGAGAAATATGACGACTCATCATAAATTAGGCAGGCAATTTCGCCGGGAGTCTCCTGTTTCTGCAACAACTGAGACAAACATTCTTGAAAAGGGGGCTTCACACTTTTCATTGATTATGAAAACCACCATGGCGGTTTTGTCTGGAGAGGAGATTTCATCATCTGTTAAGCCATCCTGGATTGGCACGAAGTTAAAATGAGGGTAGTTTGAAGGGTCAGGAGAGTTGTACTGGGTGTGAACAATTGTGATGGAGAATCCCTGAGAGTGTAAAGTGGCACCCAGTTGAAGCATTGGGTTTATGTGGCCTTGGAATGGACTTGGGACCAGCACCAATCTACGATTGCCCTGTCTCCCTCTCTTTTTTTTTTTCCACTCTCTTCCTTTGTGATTAAGCTCTGGTTTTGAGTGTGATGGAATCTCTATGGAGACTAGAGTCCATTTATTAGTAACGAAATAAGTCGCCGCCAGCAGTTGGAGCTTCCGTGCGTTTTCAAGCGGCGGACTACATTCGAATTCGGTATCTTTGGTATTAGACGCGGAGGAAATTTTGAAATCCGCTAGAAAGTCTTCTCTTTTTAAGAAATTGGAATCAGAATGTTAATAATTAATAAATAACTCATATTTAAAATTTTAACAATATTTAAGTTGAAATAAATTAAGGATGCCCATTCAGCAATCCTTCAAAGGCATCAGATGTTCCCCCCATGAGCTGCTGAATTGGAATTGAAATGCATGCAATCGGAGGTCTAACCGGCTGGGCCTAGGACTCGAATTGGTAATTTGGGAGAGCGAGTTTGTTTAGTTTCCGGATGAAATTTTTGTTATTTTCTTTCTGGGTGCGAATTGTTTATCAAATATTAGTCAATCAGTTTTGAGTTAATGATTCATTTGAGTCAATCACTTAAAGGGATTAGAACCGTCGGCTACGCGACGGGGAAAGTAATCCATGTGTCGTATCATTTGGCATATATCTCCTCAAAACATCATTTTGCTCTTACGGAGTTACGTAAATTAATCAGTTTTTTAGTACTAATTATGCTTTCCTTTCCGGATGTTTTAGTGAGTGAATATTTCTGTGTGCGTTTTCTTTACTTGTTAAAATAAAAAGGCGGAATACAATTACAGTGAGTCGTGTTGAAAAAAAAAAAAAAAAAAACAAGAGTTTATGGTGGGAACGAAGGGGGGAAATTTTATTTTGGCTATAAAGGCTTCATCGTACCTATGTTTCGAATAACTTGCTGAAGCCACTAAAAGAGGACACTGCCTGGAGTTGGAGGTTCATGCGTCATCTACGTCAAAAATGTCGCCAAGTAAACGAATCATAGTTGTTGTAATTTTATCTCGCTTGCGCATTGCAAGTATTCGATTTTGTAGTTTTATCTCGAATTCCAGATCCAATAAAAGTCAATTAAACAAAAAAAAAAAAAAAGAATCAATTTTGTAGTCTTTACAATGTCGGCAATGGCCCCGCCAGCCATGAACAACGGCACTGCTGGAACGACGCACCGGCCCAAGAAGTTCTCGATGAACACGGCCTTTTATTGGGGCGAGTGCGGCACGGTCGTGTTCCGTCAATTTCCTGGGTTCAGGACAGGCAGGTGTGTTGTGTGTCTTTGGTGGGTACTTTTGTTGTCTCTTTTCTTGTCGAGTGGCTGTCTCACTGCAGATTGATCAAGCCCGGCTCGGACCCAATTCTCGCTGGGCTAGCCCAGACGCCGAAGCTTGCTTGCACTATGGGTTGGCTTGGCTTACCCGCTGACGCTGGCTGTCATGTCCTTCAACGGGGGTGTGTTCTTGGTCGCTGACGCTGGCCATGCTCTGGGCGTTCTTCATTTCTGGCCATGTTCACTTCCGCGGGAATCGCAGCGAATTGCGGCTGAGAGACATTTCGCTGCGAAAGAAAATGAAATTTCTGGGATTGCCGTGCTGTGTTGCGCATATTTTATCGAATAATAATTATTTATTTATATTTTTAATGTTTTAAATATTACAGCATGCATGCACAATATGGTCCCGTGCCATGTTCTTTTCTTTTTTTTTCCTGGTGAAATTTTTGCGCTTGTTTTCGATGTCGTTTGACCGTTTCAATACATTTGACGTAGAAAAAGTTGTCTTTGGAATTTGTCTCCGCCCAAACGTTTTTGTGTCGGTTAAACCATCGGCCAAGACTTACTATCAATGCCAACAGTCCTACGCCCGCCATTTGCGAATTGAATCGCCAACCACCGATCTTTTTTATTGTTAAGGAATTTGCAGTTCGGGGTTGGTTTTCGACCTCGGTGAAATGGTTTCGATGATTAATTTTATTAAACAAATTATTTTCTTTCAATAGTTAATTTTAATTAACAATACGATTTTTTAAATATAAGCTTACAAAATAATAGTAATATAATCCAAACACACATTTATTTCACTTACTTTTATATATATATATATATATATTTATTTATTTATTTATTATTTTTAATCTACGCAATAAAACGCTAAATCTTACGGGTTTGATTGGCGGGGCCTTCTCGAGTGCTGTCATGTCTGAGCTGGCCAGGAAATTTCCGAGCAATTCCACCATACAGCTATGATTGACAAGTCTCGTCAACTGCTCAAAATGGGAACGATCATCATGAAATTGAATGAATCAAGTAATAATTAATCGGGTTAGTGTGATTTAGTACAAGAGCAAAGTTTTTTTTTTTTTTTATGAGAGAGAAATAAAAAAACCAAAAATTCAAGCTTTGACTCTCTTAATAAATCGTTAAGACCGTGAAAAAGGTATTATCTTTGTAGTACAAAAAAAAAAAAAAACCGAGTACGTACAGTACAAAAACTGCGTCCGCACGTTCCAAGTTACGAGCACTAAATTCTAAAGCCCTGGCGAGCCGGTCACAATCCCATTCTCTCGCAATTTCTAGCCGATTTCCTGGTCCATCAGCCGCGATAAAAAGAAAAACGACGCCCCAATCGCCCAGAACCCCAAAAGTATCGATCTTGGATTGCCAACAGAGATGAACGGTCACGATTACAGCCACGATATGTCTGGCATGAGCGGAATGTCGCCGCCGTCGACAGCCATGGACGGCAGCGGCACCACCCACCAACACGCGATGACGCACATGACCTTCTTCTGGAGCAAGAACGCAGAGGTCCTGTTCTCGGGCTGGCCTGGCACGCGGGGTGGCATGTACGCGCTGGCCTTGATATTCGTCTTCTTTCTTGCCATCCTCGTCGAGTGGCTTTCCCACTGCAAATTGATCAAGCCCGGCACCAGCAACGTTGTCGCGGGTTTTTTTCAGACACTGTTGCACGGCGCAAGGGTTGGGCTTGCCTATTTGGCGATGTTAGCCGTCATGTCTTTTAACGGTGGTATATTTCTGGCGGCCTTGGCTGGGCACACGCTTGGATTTTTTCTGTTTGGAAGTAGAGTTTTTAAGGGTTCTGAGGAACCCCCTTACCTAAAATCCTCTGATATTCCTCCCTCTATTTGCTGATGATGATGATAATAATAATAATAAATTATGAATTAATCATCATGTACCGTGTTTTTGTTCTGGCATGGTTCTCTCTTTCAATTTTGTTCTTCATTCAGTTTGTTGGGACTATCTAAGGTACCTCCTTTAGTGTGATGTAATCTTGCAATTACTGGCTATTTTGTTTGTTCTTTCTCAGTTCTTGTTTCAAAAATAATAGATCTCAGGCAACTCTTGTGCTTGTTATTTAGCAGAACTTTTGGGGTTATGTCCTTTTTTGGTGCTTTGTTTGATTGCAAATCTAAGATATTAGAGGCTAATTGGTCTTGATTTGAAGTGTGTGCGCCCGTGTGTTTTTTTTTTTCTTTAATGCTAGGATATACAGAAGGCGATATAGCAAAAGACAAAACAAACTAGTCACAGAGCAGAGGAAGAATGGGTCAAGAAAAGGGGGGGGTAGTGGCTTGACTGAGAGGGGAAGAAACTTGAAACCCCCCAGAAAAACAAAGGAAAGAGCAAAATAGTCCTTTGGATTTCATAGTACCTGCAAAAAGTCTGGGCTCAAGGCTCTTTTGGGGCTTTAATATGGTTCTCGACTACAAAAATTATAAATTTGGGCTATACACAAAATTAAAATTATATGTGTGCACGCGCGCGACACACACACACACACACAACTTTGTCCTAACCGTATTGTTTCTTAATTTTTTTAAGGTTAAATGTGTTGCGTTTGTCATTGCGTACTTATTGGAAATTGGGACTTAGAAAGGGTTCTTTACAACTAAAAAAATACTCCTAGGAAATGTCTCTTCATTGTTTTTTTGGGTCGTCTGGAAATGTCGGTTCCAGTTTCTACGTTTGTCCCCGCGAGGGAGAAATCAAGGCTGTCGAAAGGACAAATGTAAGGTCTTGGAAAGCATCTGCCGATGGGTTTTTGTACTCAGGGAGTGGAGTGTCTTTTGAATCTTTGCCAACTCGTCTCTGTGGACACAACAACAATAAAAATCACAAAACCTGCAGCGCTACTGCAAATTGGTACATCGTAGTAGTACTTTATCATTAGTATCCCTCGAATCTCACCCCCGTCCGCTTTAAATAGTTGTGGAGAGATTCTTAGCCGAACCTCACCCGATAAATGAGTGTGATTATGAAGTTAATAAATGAAATTTTCACAAATAAGTTTTATGTCTCGTGCATTTTTTTTATATATATGTCAACTTTTTAGATTTAATTACATGTGCGAAAAAAAAAACAAAAAAAAAAAACAAAAGGGCTTTTTAGATCAAATTCACCGAAGCCTTCATTTCATATTTTGACGGTGTCACAATTCATGGGTTCGGGGACTCGCGGGCCGGGCCACTGCAAAATCTCGAATATCTGAAGCTTCACATGCGCACAGGTTGCTTTTTTTTTTTTTTTTGAACATTCTGAAATGCTGACGATTTAGCTAATCATACATTACAAGTCGCATGATATTTGCATTACCCATCAGCTCTAGACAATGAACGCGGTGCCCCACTTGATTTGTAAGTTGCTTTGTTTATTTGGTTTTTGTTGGCTTGACGCAATTGCACAACTGCTGGCTTCAACAAGAGGCGAGGGAGCAGAAAAATAATGGGAAGAAATTTCTGCTAAGCACAAAGATAAATTACAAAATTGCAGAGACTTACAGCGAGCACCAACAATTGATTTCCTTATTTGGATTTGGGGCAAAACCCTTTCTTTAACGAGAAAAAAAAAACTAAATAACTACTAAAAAAGTAGCATAATAATAATCAATAAATAAAAATAAATTATATTTCACTTGATTTTGAAACAAATAAAAATAAGTATAAAAATTTACTATAATATTAATAATAAATATATATTATTATACAGTAACAATATTATTATCTTATTTAGTATTGCAGCTATTAATATTTCAAGTTAATTTGAATTTATCTTATTAAGTTTATCTCTAAAAATTTTTATTAAAATAAAATCATTTAGAATAAAATATTTATAATCATTGCCACTAAAACCAAATGAAATATCATTTTTTTCATTTTGATTATTATTTTTTATTCATGTATACGTGAGTGTGTCTAATTCTTGTGTTTGAAAAATTTTCCCTGCAATGTAAGGTTCTCTTTGCATAAAAGGAAAGTTGTCGACGTAAAGGAATCCATTAACAATTACAGTAAAAGGAAAGGAAGAAACCATGGAATGAGGGCAAAACATATCCACTAAGAAATGAATCTGATGATCATGCTTTACCTGTCGTCTTCACCCGTTACAAACATTTAAGAATGGACGTCCACACTCACTCCAAATCAATAGTTGGTGGAAATTGGCTATGCCCTTTTATTATTTGTTTAATTCAATTTCCAAAAGAAGGAGAAGGGGACAGAAATTGAGAGTGGGGACTGGCGAGTTAGACAACTGAACTTAGAAGAGGAGGGAAGCAATATGACCTCTCATCCGTAATAATTGGTGGAAGTTGACAATGCCCTTTTATTACTTGCTTAATTCAATTTCCAAAAGAACGAGAAGGGGACAGAAATTGAGAGTGGGGGCTGGCGAGTTAGACAACTAAACTCAGTAGAGGAGGGAAGCAATATGACCTGTCATCCGTCATTCACGTGCCCCTCGAGGACAAGAATCTCGCCAACGGCTTACAAATCTATTAGTTTACCATTAGAATGCTCAATTGACCATAGATCAGAAACATCACAAATTAAACTCAATCATTCGATTGAGCAATGGACTTCCAGCTATCTCATTTCTCTAACGATGGTTTAAACTCTAGAAGTCTAATCTCAATATTATGGACATCAATACATGGAAACAGGTTTTCGATACGAATTCATGCGAGTTTACAAAGTCAGTTGGGAAGTGATTGCCCTTTTTTTTTTTTTTTTTTTTGGTACGTTTGCGGAGCAAACAATTTTCCAATAGTATACCATATAATAATAGTGACCACGATAATGTTGGCTTATTCATTCAATCTGCGGCGTCTCTAGTCACTGCCCTCCTACTACTAATTAGCCCACAAAATTTAATTTCGTTTTGCTTCGCCCAAGGCCAGCTCGGATCCATATAGCTACACATATTTATCAGGACAAAGAAGCGAAAGCAATTAAGGGCTGTGAGAGCCGAGTACACTTTGAGTGCATATTCCAGACTTATCGGCATATAAATGGAGTGTATCTGATCATTTTTGCTTCAAGAATCTTGTTTCCCCAAAATAAAATGTTTGATTCTGATACCATATTGCCAGACTACGTACCTAACCCAAAAACTTGAATAGACAGGTGAATAAAGTCACAACTAATTTATTAAACATTGCTGAAAATGATACCCAATTTTGCCGACAATTGAATTATTACAAAGATACATAAAAGCCATAGTCGCATGGCTGTTCACAAATCAAATCACATGAGCTAGCCTGCCAGCCAGAAGAAGGAACGGAGTTGTATCACTCTTCTTTCAGACACATCCTTTTATTTTATTTTCTCCATCTAAAACCTGAAAGCCACTAAAAGAAAACGAGTGAAAAAAATAAAAAATAAAAATAAGGTTCAACTAACTTCGACAGTGGTGAAAAAGGCTAGCTTCCACACTGTGAAGCCTGGAAAAAGCGCCAATCCTATGCAAACGTATATTTGTTTCCACGACAAGTCACCATGGAATATCTCGGAAACTTAACAGTGATGCACTGGGATTAATTTTTTCCTATGCTATATGGGATTTTACGTTTAGATCGATTCCTGTCCGTCGGCTTCCTTCTTTATTTGTTTGGACAATTTTGGATCCATTTCTTGGTAGGGGGAGACTAGGAGGAGGTCACGAGGCTAGTGGATCAATATGTCCACTCCTGAGGGAGAACAATTTCTTGGTCCATTGCCGACACCGTCCGGGACCGTCTCTTTTGCTGTAATTGCAGGTCCTTCCTCACATCATCCTGTAACGCTTCTACATAAGGACACAGAAGAAAGATCAAAATTAATATATATATATAATATGTTATAAAAAGCCATCAAACAAGTTCTTTTAAACCGAAATAAGAGGTTGCTACATATGGAACTTTGTAAGGATGAAAAAGAGTTTTGAAGTAAATTGCTATGTTGAAGAATGAAGTAAGCACCATCCAATCTTGCTTGGACACCCATTTTGTCGAAGTGGAGTTTTAGAGCTTGTACCACTCTGGCTGGTATTAGGACAGTCGAACAACCTGTCAAAATTAACTTCAGAATCTTTAGTTATTTTCGCAATTTTTAATAGGCAGCAGGTGAAATGGTCAAACATGTGGACCCGTGAGCAGAATATTCCAGTTCACACGTATCAAACATAACTGGCCCTAACAATGCCTAGATTCCAAGCAGCCAACGCGAAAAAAACTCCGAACCTTAACTAACGAGGGCCTAGGTGATGGGCTACGCTAACAATAAACCGCCTCCTCCAAGGACTATGGATCCAGGAGGCAGAGGAAGGAGTAAAAAGTTACACAGATGTGATGTGGACGTGTCTCACAGACGGATCTATATATTATACTGTAATAATTAATAAGTATATATTTTCAATTGCGTTTAGAACAAATTAAGTTGGCTTCTATGGATCTCTGAAAAAGAAATGAAGAATCAAAAATCAAAAACCAAAAAGGCCAAAATTTTCGTGGCCAAAGGAACCTAAAAATGCGGCCTAAAAGTCGGAACAAGAACATTCTGCTGGTCCTTGTTTCTTTACCTGGTTTCTTGCGTGGTTCAGAAGAGGTATTGCCGATTCCTCGTGGCAAAAACACTCCCGTTCCGGTAGACCCACTATTTGAACCGGACTTTCCGAGGAAAATGGCTCTCATTTCCGAACCATTTCTCTGTTGCCATTGCAGATTAGCACACGAAACCTCATGTTTATTTGTGAATCCAGCAGAAGCTCTGCCTTTGCTCTGGAATTGCCTAAGCTGTTGTTTTGACTCTGGTTGCTGATACCCATTAGCTTCTTTCCCCCATAATACAAATTCTTTCTGCCGCTGCTGCTTCATAATATGCTTCTGTTTCTGCTTACAGAACTGCCAAATAAACCAATCACACCAGGAAAAATAAAGATAACAGCAAATTGGCTTTTACACAATACACTAAGGCGCAATACTTACTCGAATTGCCCGTATTTCGTCATCAATAGTTGCTTGTTTGGAGTGAAACTCAATACTGGGGGTATTGGAATTCCTCACTGTTAAAGCCACAGGAACGGCAGCCATGGTGGGTTCGGGTGATGTGCCTGAAAGTGACACCTTTTCGCCATTAACATGCTTGTGCATGTCTTTGCTTGTATTAAATGTCTCGAACTTTTCAGCCATAGCCAGCTCTTCCTGGTTCAAAACGGACTGTGAACTTATTGTTGACTTTAGTAAACCATCAAAAGTCCAATCAGAGAAACAAAAGATATTAACTTGATTGAGAATTCATAGAGTATAATAACAATAATAATACCTTTTCATGTTTGGTGTCATCGTCTTCGAGCATGTGGTAAGCCATCTGGCGAGTCAATTCTGCAGTGTAATCGTCGTCTTGATCACTCTCTGACTCAGTAGAACCGAAGTCTGACTCGACAGGTGAACTCAGGGCAGACCCGGAATCAGAGGAAGGAAACCAAGAAGGCCAGTTTTGGTTAATAGGTTTGTTGGCCAGCGATGGAGTGACAAACTGGGAAGGAAGAAATAATGAATCCCCGTTCTGCGGGTCGATAGCCATCATAAATGGAAATTGAGTTTGGAGCAGGAAACCAGAACGAACTGACTGAGTTTGGTTCGGCCAAGTTATTGCGGTTAACTGGTCGGCTGGTCACAGACACGGGAGTGCTTTACTGATGTTTATAGAACCCGTTGTGGACTGGTGGACCTCAGGGCTGTGTGATGGGATCAGTTGATGTTGGTTAATGTTGTGTTGGGCTGAGTTGTTGGATCGTACCTGGCTCAGATTTGCAAACCACAGTTTGCCATTTGTTTAGACATTTGCTCCGGTAGCAATGAACAATAGTTCAATGGTTGAGTTATTTTTAAGATTAAAAATTTTAACTTCGAGTTTCAATTAACTTAAAAAAAAGTCATTTGCAATTGTGTTGTGGGTGTCTGACAGTAATTAAAATGACTGGTGTGGTTAGGCAAAACATGATAGTTCCAGCCGGTCGGACACCACAATTTGGTCAAAGCAAATGCTGCTCATGCCTTTTTTATTAGACTGGGGTGGCAACATTAGTATGATACACGGGGAAAGAAGTCAAAACTTAGAAATGGATTATGAAATTGACCTTGCACTGCTCCATTCAGCTTTCATGCGGCGTGGCATCTGTATGGTCTCGTAGGCCGCTGGTTTCTATGCTTTGGCAGGCCTTTAAGAAGGTACAATTGGGGAGGGATGGGGAGAGAGAAGGAGTGGAGGGAATGCGAAAATGGATTTTAAAAGCCGAGATGTGAAGAATGGAAACTAGTGGTGCTTGCATTTTCTACTAGAATTTTCCAAGAAGTTGAGAAAATATGCTTATTTGGTTTTGGTATGTCTATTGAAGTCTACTGACGTTGTGGAGTTAGGTCGAATCGATTAGGTACTAAAAAGGGGAGGCATAGATTCAACGGAACGAAAGATAAGGAATGTCTGATTTCGATCTATCTACCGTTGAAACTTAACAAATTCCCCACACGGTACGTCCATGTCCAAAGTGACATTGGCTTTTGAGAAACATTTACATGTGTACCAAGAAAAGGAGGCGATGATCAAAAATTGAAAATTTGATGTCATACGAGAGGAATGTTAAGATCAAATCCTTCTAGATTTGGGAATATGGTATAAAACTATATTTTGAACCCGAAAAAAGAAGAGAAAAAGGTATAAAACCCCATTTGGGAATTAACCGAGTCAATAGTTTTTCTGAAATATTTTTCAAGGATCAACGCCTAGGATGAAGCTACTAACATTAATTATGCTCATACAGATTACGACGGGCCACTTGATGCACCTAAAAGTTTAGGTGTATGAGGAATGCCACCCTCCTAGCATTTAACAAGCCTGTTGCCGAATTTGGGGTAGAAATTGAATCGATGCACATGGATAAGATCAAGGAAAGCGATATTTAAGAAGATGTGGAATGAATAAAAGGCAACCAGAAATTGGACAAGTTGAGCAGACCGGTAGTTGGAATCTTTGGAGAAACCTAGCATAATAGAGACCCTTTCGGAGTCCAATTATCCTTTTTCTTTTTTTTTTCTTTTTTTTTTTTTTTTTTGACAAAGAAACTTAAGGAAATTTATTTTTTCCCTAATCGTTACTTTCCATCCATAAACATTTAACAAATTATACATTGTTGACTTTCGTCAAAGGCATAAAGGAGTTTGCCTGTCTCCTAATTTAAATGAAGTTCTAACCATTTGTTGATCTTTGCAATTTGGATCTTGTTTTTCGCAATTGAATTCGGCAAATTGAAGATGACAAGAGATATGAATATAGGTGTGGCCATGGATTTCTCAAAGGGAGGTAAGCTGGCCCAAAAATGGACCATTGACAACTGGATAGGGTATGGTGACACACTATGCCATTTATGTTAATCCCCCATCAGGAGCCGAGTCTCGCAACCTTCTCTAGGGTTCACGTAATAAATTGAATTCTCTTAGCTTTGTTGAGATTTAATTTTCACTTGAATATTTTTGGCCAATATTTTTGTGTTGAAACCCTGATTGCATTGGTGGAGTTTGGTGAGCCAGCTGGGGCACAAAATCCAGAGGTTATCATTATGTTAGATACAGCTTGGAGACAGAAACAGGTGTTTCGTTTTTTTCTTTGTTTTATTTTTTTAATATTTTGGTTGATGTTGTTCTTGACACACGTATCTTGTTTGCACAATGATATTGAGCACAATTCTTTTCCCCTTTAATAGGTGACTGTACTAGCAAAGCTCTAGTGGGGGGACGCAAGAGAAAAACTATGTGAGGCAGTGGAGGATCTGAAGCTGGATGGCTTGGTCACGGGTAGCAGAGGCCTTGGAGCTATCCAAAGCTATGCCTTCTAATTTCTGTTTTGAATTTACAAGCATACAGATATTCCAGTAGAAATAAGAACAGTATAAAGATTACTTATTTTGGCATTTATTATTGTTTTGAGCATAGAGTGCTGCCGGGGAGTGTGACCGATGCAACTTGTCCTGTGGTCTTATTAAAGGACCCCAGCGCTCATGGGTTCTGATTGGAATTCTAAATTCGACCCTTGCAAGGATCGTGTACAATGCAATCTACCGGTATTTTCTTCTTTTCTGCACTTTACCTGTCCTGAGGTGACAGTATTACAAGCATCTTTATATTATGAAGATGATTGAGTGGAGGTTGCTCAGGGTTAAGCGTTTTGTAGATGACGGCGATCTATATAACCTGCAGCATTTTTGTATATGTGGGGCAATTTCTCGTCTAAGATTGTAACTATGTTTATAAGCTGATCATGCTAGGAACATCAAGAAGTAAAGGATTAAATATTGCTGAATACAATCATATGAGTTGGAATTTGATAGAATAAAAATTATGTATCGTTAGGTTCAAGTTGCAGAAACAACTCTTTTATAAAAAGTAAAAAGTAGAGTTGTGTGTATTTGATAGCTTTCTACACTTTAACAGTGTGAGAGTTTTGTGTACCGAAGCAGATTTTGCAGCTTCAATTGGAGCTTTTATATGAGCAACGACGTATTTGTCTCTCGGAGGCACGCATCCCTTTACCACATCGACGTCAGGCAGCTTTCTGATCCATTAGCAAATAACCGGGAATTCTTGTCCTGTGAGGAACTCCACTTGAATAGCTTCTTGCAGCACTTGAAACCAGTGGACTATAGAAAATGCTGCAACGTCTACATTCCCCAATAGTCTCGCCTCCATGGAGTTGCCCTTTTTCCAGCTCATTCTCAAGAACCTCCAGTTGCTCGCAAACTTCTTCAGGAATCTTCCCTTGCTCCTCCTCTTTGGACACAGCAAGCTTGAACGCGGCTTGCAGGATCTTACATATGCATTGGACATTCGCACCAGTTTGCCAGAGCTTAGTTTAATATACCATTTATTGGACATTCACACCAGTTTGTCAGAGCTTAGTTTAATATTACATTTATTCCTAACTCAAACCAAACAGATAAATTTTTTGATTGCGCAGTTTTTTGGCATAATGGAACCACTCATGAACACGTAAAAGAGACATAAGAGGGAATTCAAAATTTTAGCAGAAAGAAGTATAATTATTTAGTTTTCTTTTTTTAAAAAAAAATATTATTAAATAAATAAAATTCATATAAAATTCAAAATTATATTATGAATTTATTTTTATTTAAAACCATATTATAATAACACATTAAAATAAATATAAAATTAAATATTTATCTATCTATCACAAGTGTTAATTATAATTAAAATATTATATATATATATATAATAATCAATTAAAATTAATAATTATAAAAGATTCATATCTAATCTCACATTCATCACATATTTTTGTAATTTGTTTTGAAAATATTACGAATGTGCATAAAAGCACACAAAATGCGTTGTCCAATTTATCCTTTCGTCGGCAAATTTGGCCCAGAAGCTCGCGATGGCTCGGTTGTAAGGGTCCGTGTGCAAGATGGGAATGGGTTTCCAGGTCTCGTCTGCATACTCAAGAATGAGAAGAGCAGGTTTTACTTTGTGTACAAAGACAGGGACTTTCCTGCGAATTGGGTTGTAGTTGAGAAGCAATGGACTCTTGTTGTACAGGTCTTCCTCTATGTACTCGTATTCTACACCTTTTCGTTTCAGGGCTAGTAGCTTCTGTTCTGTGACAGAAAGGGCTAGCCCATGTTCCCAATAGCCTCGGCACTTCAGCCGACCTTAAAACTATGTGGTCTTAAATCGAAACATTAGCTTGTAATTTCGCTTTGATCTTGCAAATAGTTTGGATGGCCATTTGAGCCCTTTTATTTTATTTATTTATATTTGTAATAGAGAGAAACTTCCTTTCTCTTGTCAAAAAATTTAAATAAATAAATAAAATAAAAAAAAAAGCCTGCTGGCTGCTAGAACGTTTTGTATCCCAAGTTCTAGTATTTGCAAAGTCAATATCGAAATAAAAATCGGCTCTGCAAATACAATAAATAACTGATGCCATTACCGACAACAAAACTAGATGTTTCCAATGCCGGAGTAAGCAGATCCTTTTGGTGGAAATTTTGGATATTGTCTTTTTATTATGTCACATAAAACTTCTTTTTTTTTTTTTTGTCTTCTCTAGCAAAACAAAACAAAATAGGAAAAGAAGAACAGAAATGATGAATCACAAATACAGGAATGTGATAGAAACACCGAATGCAATGGCATTATATGGCCCTTCACTTGGAAGCAGACTTGGCAATTCCATTGCCAGCTTTATTGTAAGCTTTCCTTGGTGTAGGCATCGTCTGCACATCAGCTAAAACAACAATGAATTAGAATGTGGTAAGAAATACCAAAATTAGTAACGTAGGCCTGAGCATCAAGGTCGTTGTAGTATAGTGGTGAGTATTCCCGCCTGTCACGCGGGCGACCCGGGTTCGATCCCCGGCAACGGCGGCGTAATTTAAACTGTACCTCCTCCTTTTTCTTTTTTTTTGTTATTTTTGATGTCCTGCAGCCACAGCAATCTAACGAGGACGGCCAAGATCTGGATGTGGGTTCTTGAAGGTGACTTCAAAAAGATGGGACTTGGGAACTTTGGCTTGTGGTAAACCTATGCTGCAAGTACTTTCTTAGTGATTTTCCTGGGTTCGGGTCAAGCCAACAGTATCATTCGCTTACAACAACAAAACCCAGATCCAAGCTTTTATTACTCTCCAGGGACAGCACACAATGCGACCTATCCTAGCACAACGGAATGTGGATAGGAACAACAGAAACAAGAGTGTCGTAGAGCCACGAAAGGCAATAGTACCACATGGCCCTTCATTTTTGGAAGCAGATTTTGCTAAGTCAAATACGAGATTTAAGATAGACAACGTGCTTTTATCTCTTGGAAGCACGCATTCCTTGACAACTACTTCTTGGAGGAGCCTTTTGACCCATTCACAAAGATTGGATATTTTTTCTCCAGGTCTGGTCGATTTTCGTTTTCCATTCGGATTTACTACGAGTTTACAGACTTTTCACCATCTCGCCCAACTGTCGTTGTAGTATAGTGGCGAGTATTCCTGCCTGTCACGCGGGCGACCCGAGTTCGATCCCCGGCAACGGCGATGACTGTACATCGTTTTTTTTGAAACTTCTGTACTCACCACATGTTCCCCGTCTACATCTTTTGCTTACCGGAAAAGGCACGCTATGTCCCATCCCAGACTTCCCGACGTTGTCCACCCAAACATCTTTTCACTTTTGACGCCACAAAACTACCCGTTATGAACCCCAAATTTCCATCTTCATCACCATCGCCAGGGTCTCCTCTGACGTCCGCAGCAATCTAATAATGAGCAGCAAGGTCCAAGTTCACATGTTCCCCGTCTACATCTTTTCCTTGCCGGGAAAGGCACTCTATGTTTCCAGACGCCACCCTTTTCCACCTAACACCAAACAACTACAGAGCATCCCATTATTAACCCCAAATTTTCATCTCCATCGCCATCGCCGGGGCCGCCTCTGATATATAGAAGCAATCTAATAATGAACACAAAGATCCACGTGATGGCCTTGGATGGTATTGTCAATGTGAACTCCTTATTCACTTTAGCACTCTTTCTTGGCCTGGCCTCGTACACCACCTCTGACCCCACCACCACCCTCGTCACCGACGCTTCCTGCGCCGCCGGTTCCGCCGTGGCCGAGAGCCTAATCGCATTCCACGTCTACTCCTTCGGTTCTTTCATGTTCTCCAGCCTCATTGCTTTGGCTATCAAGGAAACCATCAAGATTGTGGACAAAGACGATAGCTTTGATGATGATTTTGTCGGAGGAAGTTCTACGTCCGTGGCGGGGCATGTTAACCTGGTGGCTTTGAGGACGGGAACTTTGGTTTCGGGTTTAGGGTCGGTTTTCGGATGTGGGTTCTTGATGATGGCTCTGGTGGATTTGGTTCAGATCAAGTTGGGAACTTTGGCTTGTGGGAGTCTCTATACTTATGCTGCTATTACTCCTTTGCTGATTTTAGTACCTTCGGCCTTGATTTTCTACATTTTTCTTGTCCTTCATGCGTTTACCCGCTAGCGTTCTTGAATTGGGTTTATAGAATGGCTGCAAAACCAGTGTGTGAATCCGCGTATTCATTTGCTTAAACTGTTACATGTATCACAGTTCCGTTTGAAAATTCAGTTGTCAGGCTATCTATGTTTTACCATTTTGACTATTTGGATGTGATCTGGTAGATTAGGTATCTGATTTGGCGAAACATGCAGTTTTATGTTGCAGTTTTTATTGGGAACAGTTAATTTTGTTTTTGTTTACTATAATGCTAGGAGCTGGCATGGTAAGTCAGTGACTATGGCTTGAAACTTGTTTCGCTGCTAATATATAATTGGTGTGGAAAGCAAAGCAGGCTAATTTAATACAGGAAGTCAACTAATGACCCTGGAAATTAGCTTTTTTCTTTTTTAAAGTTTTATCGTAATCTTTTATGGACAAGTAAGGGAAATAGATGAACTGTGGGATTTGCTTATCTTCTGCTACTAGCAGAGGCCCAAGTTTGGTTGCCTTTAAATCCAAGAACTGGAAATTGACACCCTTGTGGCACTCAAAGATCCATCTTTGCATTTGAGTTTTTTTATTTTTTGGTTTCTCAGTCTATCAGCAGCTTCCATGATTTTGTCTCCAGAAGCTTGCTAAGCAGGATCTTATCTCAAATTTGACATTTCCATCATTCCATGGCTAAGGATCAAGTTGCTATCTTCAGTTTCCATTGTTTCTGCTTCATCATTTCACTCTTATCTGCATTCTCATTCATCTCTTTCCTCTTCTGGTGTCACTGCTCTGGATCATGCTTTTCCAGAAGCCAACTACTATTTCAAAAGCAGAACCAACCAATTGATCTCCTTTCTTTCCCTCATCCATGGAATCAACTCTCTTTTTCTTTAAAGCCACCTCCAAAGCTCCTTAAAATAGCTCTCTTTGTCAAGAAATGGCCTCATAGATCTCATGCAGGAGGCCTAGAACGAAATGCCTTGACCCTTCATCTTGCTCTCGCCAAAAGAGTGCATGAGCTGCACATTTTCACAACCTCTCCCTCCAACTCCTCCTTCCCAACATGCCCAATTGACAACTTATATTTTCACCTCTCAAAACCAACTTCTGCTGGTTATCTGAACCAGGGCTTGGTCTGGAAGCAATTTCAAAGTCAAAACTCAACTGGAAAACCCTTTGATGTGATCCACACTGAAAGTGCTAGTCTCTTGCATACCCAATCACGCAACCTGAACAACTTGGCTGTTACTTGGCATGGAATTGCTTATGAAACCATTCACACTGACATTATTCAAGAGCTTGTGCAGAGTCCTGAAGAGCCACAAGCATACGCTTTGAGTGAAAGACTTATCAAGGTTGTTGACGAGATAAAATTTTTCCCCAACTATGCCCACCATGTTGCAACTAGTGATTATGCTGGAGATGTGCTAAGAATGATTTATATGATCCCAGAAGAGAGAGTTCATGTTATCCTCAATGGTGTGGACGAGGATATTTTCAAGCCAGATGTTGACAAGGTTAAGGAATTTAAGCAGAAGTTTGGTGTCATAGAAAGAAAATAATTGGTTTTAGGCATGGCAGGGAGGTTGGTGAAGGATAAAGGACGTCCGTTAATGTTTGAAGCTCTGAAACAAATGCTTTTGGAAAATGACAGATTTCGTGAAGATGTTGTCATACTGATCGCTGGAGATGGTCCATGGACTTCTCGATACAGAGATCTTGGTGCAAATGCACTGGTTTTGGGGCCATTGGAACAGGCTCAAATGGCTGGGTTCTATAATACAATAGATATTTTTGTGAACTCAACTCTTCGAGCTCAGGGTTTGCATCATACAATGTTAGAAGCAATGCTTTTCTGGTAAACCAGTAATGGCCACGAGGGTAGCCAGCATCACAGGCTCTGTTATTGTTGGCACAGGAATGGGCTATCTTTTCGCCATCTGTACTTTCTTTAAAGAATAGCCTCTATAAGTTTTGGGAAGACAGCAGAGGAAATTTAAAGAAGAAAGGCCAGGCTGCTAGTCAGAGAGGGTCGCAATTGTTCACTGCAACCAAAATGGTCGCTGCGTATGAAAAGGTATTCCTCTGCATATCAAGTGATGTCAGCAACGTGAGAGATTTTTGTCAATACCAGACTCAATCCTCCATTGTGTTCTAATAAAGCGCTGGCCCCAGGTAAGTATCAATTGAACATAGAGTTGCCATTTTTATGTTCAATTGCCACCCTGCCTTCAGATCAAAGTTCTTGAGGAAGCCATGTGAAGATGGTCCTCCGAGAGGACCAGATATGAAAGAATTTCCCATGTTTTGGTAATGCTCTGTACATTATTCCCTAGTTCTGCATGGACAGATATACACAGTAAACAGTTCTGAGCTTCATAACGTTACCACGTGCCTTGGCGTCCAATATAGGTAAATGTGCTTATTATTTGTTGCTCATATCTCTTTAGGTAATAAACTTGTGCTGCTGGCCTGGGAGCTTGAGTTATGATCATAAGTATGGGATATATTGGCTGCAAGTCAAATTTCCATAAGCTTCAATTGAACATTTGACTTTTAGTTCTCAGCACCCTTTTTCTCATTGAATTGTGAAACATGACTTGCAGAAATATCCCATGACATGATATTACAATGAAATCTTATGGACAAAGGAAAACCAAAGGAAGGTTCAAGCACTACAATGTCTTAAATATGAGCAGAACAACATTCCAAAAATATCTGTGCAATGTCTGCCCTAACAACATGCCTAGAAAGATAGTAGAATAATATTCGACAGCATAGATAAAAGCAGTTACTATCAATAAGTGTTAAATAGACACTGAACATTGCTTGCTGTAAAATCTGCAATGCTTTCAAATAGCTGATAATCTCTGTGAACATCAGCTACTTGTTTATTTTATCTCTTCTTATTATCATCACTGGTTTCATGATTCCTGCAATCTGCACAGAAAGGATTGATTAGACAGCACGAATAAGTTCCAGTCGAAGGTGCTCAAGTTAACAATAATTTAGTTTCTGAATCTGGTGGTTTGTGGAAAATATGTTCAGGTGGCCTTCAGGTTCAGAACTGTTGTTGTTTGAAAGCAGTAATAAGATAGGACGAGGAACAAAAAGAGAAGATGGTTGCAACTGCCTTACAACTATTAATTGATTCTAGATCTGCACAGAATGTAGGTCCATAAAAACGCATCTGTATGATTCCAAACACACTTGTTCAGATATAGCAATTGGAAAGGAAGATGGTATGAGCAGGATGCTGGTGGCAGGCTGGTATATTTTCCTCAGTTCACTTGAAATTATAGGTAAGCCTGTTTCATTGAAGAGGATGCATTATAGTGTAGTTGAGATAGTTTTTTGTCTTTGTTGAATATTCCAGGGTTTAAAGATTTTCTTATATTTCAAAAAAAAAAAAAACAAAAAAATTCTGAGAGGAATTTTGTACCTCATGTACCTTAGAAAATACATGGAGAATTCATACACCAAGACAGGGTACTAGTAATAAAGTGAACCTGCGGGAAAACACATCAGAAGTGTGAAGATAGCGGCGGAGTCTGGAAAACTATTTGTAGTCCCATATACAACGCGGTACCTTTCCACCAATTTCCTCTGGAAGCACCATGTGAACTGTTTTCGTTAGGATCATCTTCTCCAACATCCTTCTCAATCTAATACATTCACAAAGTAATTTGATATTACCAATTGATGTGAACTTTATAATGCTGACAGCAATACAGCACAGAGCTTGAATACAATGAGAACACTCACTGTGGGATATGCTCCAATGTTTAGGTTATTGGGGGACCAAGAGTAGTGGTCTTGCCCACCATAGTAGAGAGATGAGCTAAGGTGGCATGGATCCATTCTCTCTTCCTGAAAAATTGAGCCCCTCTCCTTGTTTGGGATATTATAGCTTCCAGCCTCTCCATTCATTGCTGCGTATTTTTTGGCAGGAAACACAGAAAGTATGAGACAATCTTCTCCCAAGTTTCTATTCACATCTGATACTCGAAGAAATGTGTATGCCACAAGAATAGCAATGATTATGGAGAATTCAGGAACCATAAACTAGAGATTTGGTAAAAAAAAATAGGTTGAGACCTTTTTAACAACACTATACATGGGGATCAGACATTAAATTCGTGGGAGGAAAGTTTAGTGATTTTTAGGCATGTCTCTAAAGCGGTAAAGCATTATCGCTGCTTATTTACTAACAATTCAAAGCTGCACATTAAATAACATTGAAAAACTAATTGCGTTTCTCCTGCAGAATGTTCCAAGAGGACAAACAACAAACCTGGAGTTCCTTGTTTCATGTTCCAAACTCGTTTTCCAGAGGGGTGCTTTGGCCGAGAACCTATCACCTCAGAGCCTGAGGATTTCGTCCCCGAAACCTGTATACCCAAAAGCAGAATTCAGATGCTGGCCCAGAAATTGCTGCAATAGTTTGTCCACAGAAGAAAAGCAGTAGCCAAAAACCATAAGCACGATCTCACGTACAGAAACCAAAATCAGCCCATTTGGCAGTTCGATTGGTAGCCTTTATTAGGCAAAAGCTGTCCAAGTAATTGACTTTTCACTTTCACTTAAAGAACAGTACTTTTACATTAGAAGTTTCCTAGAAGTTGGAAAAAGAAGTCGTAAAGGGAAAGCATGAAACCCCTTCAAAAGCAACTTCCAGATCAGACTACTAATGACTTGGAATACTAGATTATGAACTTTAGTATAGGAAAATCAGAACAAAGCTATACATAAAGACTTCAGTGCAGAAAATGACCAATACCATTCAAACAACAACAGTATGAATATGAAAAGTCTATGATTATACCATCGATGGAGCAGGAAATATGGAAGCAAAAGTCCCAGTTGAAGAAGTGGGAGGCGACTCCCTGGTGCCAAAAAGTTCAGCCGTGAATGAGGAAGCAGAGGCTGCTGATTGACTCTTGCCCTCCATTGTAGTGGTCTTAACAAAACAAGCAAATTAAGCTACCTTTCTGGCCAACTTACACTATACCATATTGTACTACCAACAGCAATCCTCGAAGAAAGGCTCGAAATTGATAAAAACAAGATACAGATTTGCAGAGAAACGCAGCTGCAGGCACTTCACGTAAAGACCGTCGTATGAAGACATGAAATATATGCGTGTGCAAAGAGTCCTACACTAGAGACGGCACTGGCTGTGCCGCCCATGTGCCATCATCAGCCAAGAAACTGAAAAATATTCAATCTTTACTCTATCTTACTAAGGCCTCTATATGCTTTCTCTATATCAAAAGATACGGAGGATTTTCTCTGCAACTGCCCTTTCTGTATCCATATTCATTCGCCTTCATATTCTTCCTCCTCAACCATCTTTTTCCACGAAACACAAAATGGATAAGTGCCACGTGGGGTCCATCGGCATCCTATGTAGTATCTCCATTTTGCGCCTTGCGTCTGTAATGCATAGTTTGCGTCTCTCTGCCCCGTGGTTTTAAATTATTAGAAAAATGCATCCTATCTAATAATTTAATTAGTTATTTAATATTTTTTTATTAGTCTGAATTTAATTTTTTTATTATTATTTTATAATAAATAAAAATTTATATTAAAAGTACTTGTGAAAAACATATAAATCTAGTGTGAGAAAATTTTATTTAAATTTTAATACTATTTAAATAAAAAAGTATATAAAATTTAAATAAAAATTAATAAATAATTTTAATTTATAGATATAATAATTAATATATTTATAATACACTTTTTTACATTAAAAAATTATCAATTTTAATATCACTTTTATAAAATTTCGATTGATTTGGCACATCACAAATAATCTAAATAGAGTACACGTGACAATTGATTTCTTCATTTTTTTTTTAGGTCAAATAAAATTATATATAATAGGTTACAATAATCTAAATATAACCCATTTAACAATTAAATATTAATTTCAAATTTAATGGGTCTTAGTTGTATAAAATTTTTCTTTTTTTTATTTTATCGTAAATTAAATTTTGTATAAGAATTATTCTCTTTTTAGATTTAGACTATTAACATCTTTTTTTTTTTTTTATAATGAAAAGGGAGAGAAATTGTTTGTATGATGCGTACATTCCCACATCAAGATTGTTCTGTAAACTTCGAAATTCCGAATATCACAATCACATATATCCAACTTTTTTTTTCAATCCGCAGCCGACTCTGTCCTTTTCCTGAGGGTGACATTATTGGACACGTAAGTTGAAGCCATTGGGAGAGAGACAGAGATTTGATGAAATATGCAATATTGGATCCCACAAGTAGATAACTAGATAAGGTGGTGTTCCACTCAGGAGTTTGGCCTTGGACGTGCCCAAAAAAGAACTAAAAGTTGACTACAAATTCCCTCCTGCAATGCGCATAGATATTCTTGCACGCCGAGATGCCATTCATATCCAAATCCACACCTAACCCACGAAAGGAGACCTTTTTTTTTTTTTGTTTTTCATTTTTTGGTGCAAAGAAAGGAGACGTCTTGTGTGCATGATTGGCCAATATTAGACTTTTTGGGGGGGGGTACAACTTAAAATTTTTAATTAATTCTCCCTTAAAGTCTAAATGACTCAAGTATTATTATTATTATTATTTTTTTGTAATATGCATAAAGAAAAACTTAAAAACTAACACTATCAATCAGCTAGTAACAACAATGTTATATCACTATCATTGTTGAATCTCTTAAAGATTTATCTCATATGGTGACATGGGGGGAAAAAGTTAATGTCAAGTTAAAGATTATTGGCCGAGGTACTGAATTTTATTGAAATGGATCGCTGATGAGTTTAGGTAAGCAGAGCTCATTTCAATCATCATAAATAAAAAAAAGAAAAAAAAGTAAGTGCACATTGCATACCAAGTTATTTTGATAAATTCGTTAATTGAAGTTTGAGTAATCAAGTCACTGGACTAAGCCTGTTGATAAGGTAAGTGGGAAAGACTTAAAAGAGTACTCAAATCCAGAAGTCCACGATTCCCATCCGGTGATCCTGCCTCCATGATGCGACTAGGTATGAGATTTTTACCTGATTCACTCTAGTAGAGCAGTGCCACTCATCGTTGATAAAATAAAAGAAATTACTAATGAGTTATAATTTATTGACATTAAAATCGTCTCCCCAAACTAAAGATTTAGAGTTGGTGAAGTCAATTGACCAAATAAATAAATAAATAAAAATTTTAGTACTATTAGAATGAGAGCTCCCGTGTTTCTTCCTATCTTGGCCCTTTTTTTTTTTTTTTTCTCTTTTACCTATCTTTCGGTGAGAAAGGATATGCCTCGCAATGTACCATAAAGCTTTACAAAAGTTGTTTCATATAACGGGATTAACTCATTCTTTACCATAAAGTTTCTAGCTAAATATGGGTTTTGTAGTGATAAGTACATTCAAGTGATCGACTTGGTATCCTTATTGTTTCACAAATAATTTATTTTATCTTAATTGACAAAATGCAAATACTAAAAGAGGAAATTTGTTAGTCTAATTTTACCTCATTCTCTTTTTAATGCATTTGTGCAATTTAGGTGAGAAAAAATGTCACGCGAAGAATAGCATTACTCAATTGTTAATTATGGTCTAATAATAAGGATATATCAATTTTCATTCATTGGTTTGTCGTTTGATCTCTACTGTGGAGTAAGATTTAGCAATGGAAAAATGGGTTCGGGAGATCATTACAAAGTGAAACATATAATCGAGTTTATTTTCATGAATCTATTAAAGTTAAGAGTATTTTTAAAAAATAGTTTAATACATAACATTTTTTTTCCACACACTTTCTTTTTTTCTTTTTTGATACTTGTTTGCTATCAATTTTAAAAATTTATATTCTTATTTTTAAGATTTTGAATTTTAATTGTAAAAAGAGATGTAAAATGGCAGCCGAATAGATTTAGAAAACTCATTTGATATTCTTCCAATAGGCATCACCGAAAAAAAAAAGAAAAAATCTATTCACCTAGTAGATAAGGATTTACATAAAAAGCAGGAGAGTCCTGTGGATTCGATTTGATGGGGGAAATAAAAAATTTTAAAAATAAGATCATAATAAAAATAAAAAATAAAAATAAGAGTAACAATAGTGAAATTAAAAGATTCTCTGGGTCGTGGGCGGCAGGATTCGAACCTGCGCGGGCAAAGCCCACATGATTTCTAGTCATGCCCGATAACCACTCCGGCACGCCCACATTCCTCTGAGATTCCTCTTTTTAAATATTGCAATCACTTAAAATGTAGATGTCATCTAGTCGTACAGAGACTGTTCATTATTATACTAAAATTTGTTGATTTAATTTTTTATTAAGGCATTCGGTAGATTTAAACATATATTCGTAGATTTTTTTTTTAATAGTGTAAAATTCTCTCGACAAAATTATATCCCTATATGTTTATATTTTAAGAAAAAAATAAAATGCAATCTTTTAAAATTTATTTTATTTTATTATTATATTATTTTGAAAAAATAATTAAGATTTATTAATATTTTTAAATAAAAATTTTTATATAGTTACTAAATGGGTCATAGAAAGCAATGTTCTGGGCGGATTTATTTAGGAATCGGGACGATAGTTTCAGGCTGGATCCATTAGTACTCTTGCATATCCTATTTAATCGAAAGCCGAATGTACTTTCAAAAAGCTTGAATTTCGCGCATAGCTCATGGACGAATTACACAGACCGGAACATAATTCAACCTTGTTGACAATCAGAAAACAAGTCTTCAGTGATCAATCACAATCTCATCATGCCCACTGCGTCCCTGTGTACACAGCAATTGGACTCCTGACATGATAAATGCCATCAGAAGACACTATCGACGTCGACACGACTTTTACTTCTGTCCATCGTCCACCCGCAACAGTCAGGCAAAAGACTTCTTCTCATGTAATGACTTGAAGGTGAGGATTTGAGGAACTACTTTAACTGCTAGTTGCCGATTTCGGATGATCCTTGCAATGTAAGTCGAGTTTGAACTGCCCACGTTTGTAACTGTTCTTTTAAACTCAATTGTGAAAGGCTGATTTCTATAAACTTGAGCCACCAGGGAAGGGTAACTAAAATCCTTTGGCGGGGGTCTATTGGTGTTGGCTCCTTTGGGGCAAGTGCTGTTTTCTGCTGATATGCTTCCAAGTTTCCTTGTTTCATGGCCCAAACTACAAAGCAACTTTATGAAGTCATCTTTAGACCCATCGTAGACAAGTCCAGGACTGATAGCTTTTTCGGGGTTTACATGTCCAGATCCGAAAGCAAATTCGGCATCCGAATGCTTGGAGGCATCCATTCGCCAAGCTGGGAACAAAAGAAACATTTGGTCAGTATGTATGATATATCCAGAAAGTTAGGCAACTACAAATCAAGTTAAACAGACCAATCGAAGACATGGTGAGTTAAGAATTCAACTACACAAAGGTCATCACTCACCGGTAGTCATTATGGCAGATTTGATGGCTGAAGGAGACCAATCCGGGTGAGCTGCTTTCACATAAGCTGCTATGCCAGTGACATGGGGGCAAGCCATTGAGGTTACAGATAGTATGCTGTAGGTAGCTTGCCGTATGTCTTGATCAGTTCCAGAGGGCGAAACCTCAGGCGGAAATGCAGCCAATATATCAAGACCTGGGCTCGTCACATCTGGCTGCAAGACATATCAGCAACGTGTTACCGCAACGAAATTAAACCAGACCTGTGCAGTAGAGTCCTCAATAGTTTCACCTTTCGATATGCTGAAGAACCTATAGGTGCAGTAGAGTCCACAATAGTTCCACTTTTCGATGTGCTCGCTACAGGCTCTCTGTAAAGAATCACGGTAAAGTCATTTGACGAACAGAACGAATAGAAAAAAGGACGAATTATGCAGAATGGTGGTCATAATAGTAGATCCATAGTGGAATTTATATAGGATTTCACCAAATCACAATTGTCAGAGCCTAAAACCAGTGTAGGTAAGGGCAACAAAGGAGAACCATCATCCCGGGCACCAGGCAAGATTGAACCCAATGCACCAACTTGCTGAACCTCTGAAAATCCAAGGTAAGCAGTGCACATCACAATTTTTCCCTTCACCAAACTCTTATAGAAACATGCCCCAACACAGTTTTGCCCCAGAAGCAATAGTAAACAGAATTTACCAGGACTACCTAGAATTGCACAGACGTGGCCAGAAGGACTCACCCTGCACAGGGTGTTGTTCTATATGTCGTTGTTGCATCCGGTCCATCTATCGAAGGAAACATTGCTCCATCCGCGGAGAAAGAATTAAAGAAGCTTCCCTGAATGCGTGGAAATCAACTTTTGAAGCGATTACAATAAGTACACATGCACATTCTAATATTATAGAGATAATGAGGTTAAGGATTATAACTTGATTCCAGGATACTTACAATTAAAGTATTTCCATTTCCAAGAACAAGTTTATCAATAATCTGCCGATCCGCGGTGCTTGCAGCTACAGTGAACAACCAAGGTCCCAAACTCGTGACCGTGCCCGCTCCAGGGCCATCAATGCCTCCAGATTGTGCCGTTAGAATTCCTTCCTCCACGGAATGGAAACCACCAATTGAAAATGAATCCAGAGTGAAATCAACAGGAGTCTCTGAAGCAAGTGAAGCTGTTGTAAGGTCCACCCCATCAGCTATAGCATCATCAAATGCGGCCAATATAGCATGGTCAGGGCAAGAAATTTCAGAACAGACGCTAAACACAGAAATTCTAGCACGAGGAACCCCTCCTCTAGCTGTTCCTCTAGCCAGTCCATAAAAACTGGCATCCCGAACTAGGTTCCCGGCTGCCGTTGAAACAGCATGGGTTCCGTGACCCACATTATCCCTTGCAGACGCGGTTTCGTTGGGTAGATAATAGTGAGCTCCAATGATCTTGCCGCAAACAATCCTAGAGCGTTTTACTTTAGTAATTACGTATGGGAAGTAGTTGAAAATTCAAAAGTTGGATGATGTATTCTCGTCATGAACTAGCACACACAACATAGGGCAAGCCAGGATTACCACAATCTCTCTCTCTCTCTCTCTCTCTCTCTCTCTCTATCTTTTTTTTTTTCGGGTCCGTTTGAATTGTGCGAGGAGGAAATTGACTATGAGTAAGATTTAATATTCAAACTCCAAATCTCACACTAGCTGTGGCTACTAAATTTGAATCGTCTCGCCCTTTTTCTCTCTTCACACCTTTTCATGTCTCTTATTAACATGCCAGCCATCGGAAAAACTAATTATTGGAAGCAGATAACAAGAACAAAACATTAAAAATAACCAAACAAAGCAAAAAAAAAAAAAAAAAAAAAGGAAAAAACATAGCCTAAATTTGACGACATGTATATGTATATATATATATATATTATTCAATTCAAATTTTCGGGAATCAATTCAAGTGGCCTTCCCTTTTGCTGCAAAAACACTTTTTAGAACTTGCAATGAGAGTATTTGATCATAGAAAGTTTCAAAAAGAGACAAAAATGATGCGTTTCATTAAAAAAAAAAAAAAAAAGAATCTTGTTAGGTCAAATCTCCACAGAAGGGACATAAAAACACGTTATTTCTGTAGTGGTGCGTGCTGCCATTTATATGATTGTTGGAAAATGAGTGGCCCATAATGGTCTCACCGCCAACTAGCATCTTATCACCATTGAAAAATAAATAAATAAATCATTTGATTGCTAAATAATTCACGCGTCCAACCCAAATGGAGAGCCACTAGCGAAAAAAAAAAAAACAAAAGAAATGCCAAGACACCGTGTACATGGGATCTAATAGGTTGGCACCATGTGTGTTTCAAAATGACGTTTGGAATCCTAATATCAATTCCATTAAATCAAACCAAAAATACTGCGTGCGTGTAGTGCATCCGGTGTTTATATAATTCATTTATAAGATTTATTTGTGAAAAATAGCACTACTCAAATAAAATAATAATAATAATAATAATAATAATACTTCCCCTTTCTCAGAAAATGAAGAGAATAACCAACTGAAATTTGGTTTCGTGCAATGCATGTTCATATAAACAAACACGATTGGATTTGGACATACGAACAACCACCGTGATTGTCAATCTTGTGACGCAGTCATAACGTTTGCTCGTAATCGTTTCTAATTTCCAAATTAAAGACTGACCATATTTTTTAAATTAATCACAATTTGTCACATTTTGTTTAGCTATCGAATTCCGAAAAAATGTATATATATATATATATATATCACATGTATTTGAAAATCGACCTGGCTAGTTCCCCGTTCCGCTACTTTAGCATTAAGTGTACATATATATATATATATATATTTTTTTTTTTCAAGATATGTATATATTTATTTACTTATTTATTTATTTTGTCTATTAAACATGAACACTAAATTGAGTTATCATATTAAACTCACCAAAAATAAAGAAAGTTTATGATACTTAACAAAAATTAGGAGTCACTTCATGCGCTTGAAAGAGTGTGTATTAAGTTAATTGTGTCCATAAAAATAAATGGTTTGCCTTTGCGAAATAGATTTGGACATAATATAATTTTAATAAACGATGGGGGTTACAGGAATCACCAAACGAACCTGACAGGCTGTCGCTGCCATACGAAACGACGCCGTAAAGCTGTGTATATATATATCCCTTTCGTGTCTCGTCGTTTCTCCCGTTTTCCTCCCATTTCGCCGTACAACCTGCGATTCTTCTCCCAAACAAAGCCTAACAAAATTAATTTTCCAGCAATTTCTACAACTCAGTTAAGAAGGAGGAGGGGGGGGGAAGAAAGAAAGAAGAAAGAGAGAAGGAGCCTCTTCTCGGTCCCGATACGGTAAGTTATTCTTCATCCGTGTTTGGACTATAATCGAAAATCTAAATCTCTCTCTCTCTCTCACAGATCTGCCGTGCTTGTGCTTATTCTACGGCGATTGTGTCCGCCAGTTCGAGAGAGAGAGAAAGAGAGAGAGAGAGGGAGGGAGGGAGAGAGAGAGAGATCGGAGGCGGGAGACGAGGAATGGCGCATAGGGTAGATCACGAGTACGATTACCTCTTCAAGATCGTGTTGATCGGCGACTCCGGCGTTGGAAAATCCAACATTCTTTCCAGATTCACTCGGAACGAGTTCTGTTTGGAGTCCAAATCCACCATCGGCGTCGAGTTCGCCACCAGAACTCTCCAGGTCAATCATTTCCGTCCCGCGATTCTTTCATCCGCTCCAAAATTTTGTTCGAAAACATTATTGAATTTGTATGCTTTTTTCTTTCTTTCTTCGTTATTATATATATATATATATAAACAGAGAGAGATTTCACAGTTTATTAACCGTTTCGGTTTGTTACAGCTGCTGCTGCTGCTGTGTGAATTGTGATTGAATCCATATGAATTTTTTCGATGTGGTCGTATGCCTTTTGTTTTTGTTTCACTCTAATTTAGTTTTGTTTCTTTTTTTTTCCTTTTTTGGACGGAAATTGGTTAAACCGTTGAAATTTGCATTTGAAAATACGCAAATTGTTCTGTCCTTTGTGGTCTTAAATCTCTGCACATTTTTTCAATGCCGTAAACAAAGGTATATGACTAAATTGACAGAGCGAAAAGTACTAGACATTATTGAAAAAGAAAATTCTGTTTAGGATTAATTTGGGTCTTATCATAGACTGCCTGTGCTAGATCAACTGGCTTTTAACTCAAGGAAAAAGCCCAATTTTGTGAAGATCATTTCCAGCAGAAATTCAATCTTTTGTAATTTTAATTTGTGCAAATTGGTCTTGCTTATGAGCTTGATTTTGTTCGTTGGTGCAGGTAGAAGGAAAAACAGTGAAGGCGCAGATATGGGACACAGCGGGTCAGGAGCGGTATCGGGCCATCACGAGTGCTTATTACAGAGGCGCTGTTGGTGCTCTGCTTGTCTATGATATAACCAAGAGGCAAACCTTTGACAATGTCCAGAGGTGGCTTCGTGAATTGAGGGACCATGCTGATTCCAACATTGTCATCATGATGGCTGGAAACAAATCTGACTTGAATCATCTCAGAGCTGTTTTGGGGGAAGATGGTCAGGCTTTGGCTGAGAGGGAAGGTCTCTCATTTCTGGAGACATCAGCACTGGAAGCAACCAATATTGAGAAGGCATTCCAAACCATATTGGCCGAGATATACCATATCATAAGCAAAAAGGCATTGGCGGCCCAGGAAGCAGCTGCTAACTCTGCACTTCCTGGTCAAGGAACAACTATCAACGTCACTGATGCTTGTGGCACTACAAAAAGAAGTTGCTGTTCTACTTGAGGTCACATACGAAGAACTGGAAAGTGTTTGCTAGCAAAAGATGTCTTTTTCATTTTGTTTTCTTTCTTTTTTGGCTGTAGTTTTCTCGTTTTTGTCTCACTTTTTGATTGAGAGAGGGAGGCATGTAGATTACTGCTTTTCCCTTGATTTGAGTTTGTGACATTGAGAAAAAAGAGTAATACTAGAATTCGGGTTGGTCTGTTCTTTCTTGGATGGTTATCTTCTCTGTTACCTTTAAAGAGTAGGCATGACTCATAGGAGGGATGTATAGTAAGAACATGTGGGAGAAATTGTAGCAAGGACCATGAACGGGCACTGTTTGGTATCTTGTTACTGGGATTGTTTGTCTGAGTTACCTCTTAACTTGTAATAAAAGCTTGTTACATGTACTTGTAAGACTTTGTTGGCAGCCTCCTACGGTGGTTTTGTGCTTGGTTTTCTCTTATTTGTGCTTTTGCTAGCTTGCCAAATGACTTTTCGGGGCAAGGTCTGCTTTGAACCATGCGTGTCGTCGCTAGTGGATGGTTGGACACTAGGACTACAAGTTGCAGACTGTGTGCTCTGTATTAAGCAAGGAGAAATTGTGACGCAGGCCTGTGGAGATGATGTTAGTCACTGTTCTGGCTTTTATGTTCCCAACGGTTGTTGCCTTTCTGGTACATCAACTAATTGGCCTAAAAGCAAAGACTAATTTGTACTAAAAAAAACAAAAAGGTAAAGAAGAATCCATTGGCTTGGCATTAACCTTCAGCCATGAATCGACGAGGCATTGGAATTCACTCCTCCAAAATTATCCTAGTTATACAATATTAAATTAAATGGGAAGTTGCGACATTTCCACGTAACTCACGTTAGGAAAGAGCTGGCCTTAGAAGTGGCTTGACACTTGCAGCTGAAATAATAAGTATAGGCATTTTAAATTCTTTCTACAGGTGAGCTAATGGAGAATGGTATGAGCCCTGAACATGGTAGCCAAATAGAAGGTTTTCAGTTAATCCCTTTTAAACATGAAACTGGACCCCAGAACAGTAAGGCAAAAGGAATCAAACACTAGGAGCAGACTTCAATAGGGGATCACACAGCTCATCTGGTTTTGCAGCCAGGCGTCTTCCCAATTCTCTGATTCAACACAATTTTACCTCCCAGGAAATGCACCAGAAGAATAAGTATTTCATACGTAGATGTATGCTACTACTCAATTTGTACCGTTACATGACGAATTCTCCATGTTTTTTCACAGCATTCCCTAATGTTACCAAGTATTCCTGTGTGGCTGGCTCCAGGCTCAGCTGCTACATGGCAAGAGAGTACTAACTTCCCTGATGTTACAGCCCAAACATGCAGGTCATGAACATCTTGAACTCCTTTAACACATTTGAGACCATTTTCCAGCATGGCAATATTGATCTCTTTTGGAGTCGCGTCCATCAATATATTAAATACATCTCTAAGCATGGGTAAGGTGGTACATAGAACAAAGGCAGAGAAAACAACGGTGCAGATAAGATCAACGAGAAACCAATCTGGCCTTATCCATATGATTGCCCCAGCAATCATCACCCCTACAGACTGAATTAGATCAGCCATGGCATGTAGGTAAGCCCCTTGGATATTTATGTTTAGTATTTTTCTGCTTGTTGGAGAACCCGACACCAGTTTTGTCTCCTCTTCTTCCTGTTCCTCATTGTGTTGGCAAGTATGATCGTGATTATGACAAGAATGGTGAGAGTGATCATGACCTAGCCATATGACCATGAACAAGTTAATGATGAGCCCAAATGCTGCAACTGCAAACATGATTCCTCCATTCACCCTTGGATTTTTGTGAAGGATTCTGTCAATTGCTTCATAAATTAAAATCCCAGAAATCAGCCATATGAGCTGCACTGATAGAAGGGCACCCAAAACTTCAAGGCGACTAAACCCAAAAGACTGGTGAGATGTTGCCTCCCAGCCTGAGGCCCAGACTGCAAAAAGGGAGACTAGAAATCCAGTGACATCAGTCAGCAAGTGTGCTGCATCTGTTAGAACTGAAAGGCTCTTAGCTTTTACACCACCTATGATTTCCAGCGTAATAGCTATCAAATAGAAAAGCACCAATCCACATAGCGTTGTAGCTGACTTTGACCGTTCTTTTGATTCCAGAGTAACATGTTCTTCCATAGCGAAGGCACAACCGGAACAGCTATTGGGAGCAATGGGAAGGACAATATTCTTCTCAGGTGTTATGGCCATTTCAATATCTATATGGTTCTCTGTTCCAAGAATGGGAGCATCCTCACGCTGCATCTTCTTTGAGAATGCACGATCAATTCACTGAAATGGTCACAGGGATAAAGCAAGTGTTAACGGAACAATAAAGAAGTTGCTTTGAACTGATCGGCTTCGCAAACAAACTAATGATTGTTCTAAGTTTCGCAGACAAGAAGTGAAAAATGGAATCAAAAGTTTTGTGAGAACCGCTAAGGAGGTTTAGAGCTTGAAGTTTGCCAACAAAAAGAAATGCCTTGAAGATCAAAGTAATGAAGAATAATGAGAGAAAGCACACTAAAAAGGCCACATGCTTTCCCTAGAACATTCAAAGTTGTTCAATTGAAGTAGATTGATGATTTCCACAAGTTTGAAAACTCTGTCGGACAAATTCAACTGATTTGCAGTGATTCTTTTAACTTCTTGCTTTGGTCCAGGAACATGCACGACTAAATCGCGCTAGATAGCTTCCAGCAGCTCCTCGTAAAATGGCTAACTCAAGCAACACAGAAATGTTTAAACATCTAATTGCCTTGTTACGCTACTTATCCGAACATCTTGGACCGATTTCATTTGTTCGACGTCCTCACATATAGACAACACCAGAAATTTCCAACTTATGTGGAGATCACAGAATGCATCAAAGACACACGCCAAGTACAGTTGATCGGGGTATAAGATCAGCACAAATAAAAAATTTGAATGAACAAGACGAGGATACCCAGTGGACAACTCTCCATACACATGGACTAAAAGCTTTAAATCCATGAATCCACAAACCCATAAAGCTATCGCTCCTAAGATACCCAAATAAAGACATAAAACCAGCCCATCCTAGCTTTAGTCTAAAGTAAACCCAAAACCCCAAAATTTCCATTCACAGGCTGAAAACGACAAGGAACAAATAACCCCAAATATAAAAGTTTCAGACTTTGAATGATCCAATTTCGTTGATATTTCCGTCGGAAAACACTGACAGCCACGAGATCAAGTCGTTCTTTTTGTCTGACCTTTGGAATAGATAGAAGAAAGTGAGATGAACCCATTTCACACAATGCCAAAATAAATCTAACCGTGCAAATTATTTAAAAATTAAAATTAAAATTAAAAAGAAAGAAAGAAAAAAAAAAAAGGAAGAAAAAGAGGGCATCGGAAACCTCGGAGAAGAGGAAATAGATTCTGGAAACCTGTAAACTGCCGACGACAAGAGAGAAGAAGCTTGTCTGTCTCTCAAGAATCTGTGCTGCCCTCATTTCCAATGTCCTTTTTAAGTAAAGAGAAATGATCAGGGAAGCTGGCCGGCATCGTTGCTTGTCCCAGAAATTGGCATTTTCCCGTCCCCAATGTGCATTTTCCCTCTTGGAAAATTACCTGTTATAGATTAAATTAATTATGCGGTTGCACTGCCGGTTTAGGAAACATATATATACATTGTAATTATTAGTGGGATCTGAAGTTTTGAATCGTGTGACTGTAATCATTATTAAGATGATACTATGTAAGCAGATTGCAAGAATTCTGGGCTGTGCAAAAGTATATCATTGCCGTTTAAGGCTGCTCAGAGGATCAAAATTCATTTCATGCTTATTAATTATTTATTTATATACCGCAGCTTGCGAAATCGATTGTACCATAAAATTTTGAATTTCAATTTTTATTAAAATTAAATATACATTTGGTGTTCACTGTATTACGAGGGCTCAGTCTTTCTTTTATTACATTTTATTACGTAACGAAAAATCTCTATTTATTTAATAGAATCAAAAACCGATGTACAGCTTACAATTTTGTTTCTCCTTTTTTTCTATTTTTTGTTTTATTTGGCGTTTTAATCTTCCTACTCATTACAAGGTCTTACGAGCCAATCTGTTTTGGTGTTAATGGTGTGTTTTCTGGGAAGATCCCAATAAGTGAGCATTGAATGTACATTTTTCTTTTACCGTATACAAAGATATATTTACGTTTTTATTTTTTTAATTTTATCTTATGGCCGAGTTGCTCATAGGACTGTAAATTCATTCGCCAGAAGAAAGAAAACTCTACGACCGCACATGAACTGTATTTGGCTTATTTATGCAAGCTTGATTCCTAACACGAATCATTTTGTACCGAATTATGATAGAAATTAGAGAGATTACATGTGGGTCTAGCCTATACGTCTAAAATGATCTCTTAAACAACCACATTTGATCAAGACAATGATTTTCCATTCGAATAAACGCTGCATTTATTATTCGTGCATGTCTCTTGAACAGCTGAGAGCCCCCCCCCCGCCGTGCACACAGACCAGAGTACAAATCAGTAGTTTACACAGTCATTTCAACGTGGGCTATGGTCTGCTCTGAAATATTCCAAAACCATCAGTAGCAACATACAAACTGTAAAAAGGCTTAATGTAATATAAAGATGCAGACTGTGAAGCAAACACAAGATTGCAAAAGCCAGCTTGAGGAGGACTTGAATGATGATGATGATGATGATGATGTCCAGAATAACGATACCTCGATCATATTCATTCTTTGTGACTTTCTTTTGTATTTACTTGGTCTCTTCGACAACACCTTAAAGCTTTGGTAAATGGAACGAAAGGACGACATCGGCCAAGCTATCTTTCTGTCTATTAAAAAAACAAGGCAAAAATCATAGCTTTTGTAGTGTGGTAATACTGTCCCTTAATGGGGTAAATTTATTTTTCTTAATGATTGTAGAGATGTATTATTTATGTGCCCTGCCCTGCCTACAACATTTATTGAATAAATGAAAATTATTAAAAAAAAAACCTAAGAGAATTTCAAATTTATAAATAAAAATCAACGAAATAAAATTTTAAATTATTAATTATAATTAATAATTATAATAGTTTAATTTTTATATTTATAATTGACGGTATGGATTTTGCTTTATCCTTCTCATCCATATAAACTTCTTTCTATATTTGGAGACATTTGCCAAATAAAGTCATCCTACAAATTTTTTGAAGAGGAAGTGGTGGGCAGGACCATGTTCACACATTGCTATCAGAAATAGGGCATGGAGGAAGCTGTCACTTACACTTATAATTTGATTTTATAAATGTTAAAATTGTGATTTTAAATCCGAAAATTATTGCTTTAGCATTTAATGTAAGAATTTTGGCATGCACATCAACATATGAGTATAAATATAATTATTAAAATAATTTATGAAAATTTATGACAAAAGAACACGCTAAAATTTATTAATTATTAGTTTAATTATTGCAATATAAAAGTAAAGAGATGAATTGAAAATCTTTCATTTAAATTAATAATAAAATATTAAATTAAATAATGGGAGATATCTGAGTTTACTAATAATTTCTCGAAAAAATTTGCCCCACCATATGATAGAGAAGAACTTTGTCACTGGCTGCTCCAGCGCCTAACACTTGTAGCCGACCCTGAGCCCACCACCATTTTCAATGCCCTTCTCCCTCTACAAAGAATATTTAATTGATATTTTTACTCAAAAAATAAATTAATTTCCATTATTTCACTTGTAAACCTATTTGCAGCAAGAGGAACAGGCGCACCCCCACCGTCACCACCATTTTTTTTTTTTTTTTTGCATTCTGTAGTTTATTTATTAAAGGAGCCAACCAAAATCACGTTCATTCCTCTGTTTCTCTTCTCTCTTCTTCTGCCAAAGAAAACCCACCAACCCAATTCAAAATCAAGAATCAAGAATCAAGAAAAGGATAAATAAAGCGCCACAAAATCCAATAAAAAGCTAAAAGAAACAAGCTTTTTCTTGTTACCCCTTCTAAAAAAAAAATCTTGGGTTTTGTTTGAAATTGCAACATCTTAGTTGTGTGATCAGTTTTTTCTCTTTCCTTTTTCTCGGGGGCTTTATTCAATGGCCCAACAAGGGCAGGCGACCATGAACCCTGCCGTTCTGGACGATATCATCAGCCGGTTGTTGGATTTCCGACAGACAAGGGCGGCCAAGCAGCAGCAGGTACAGCTAAATGAGAACGAGATCCGGCAACTGTGTAGTGTATCTAGAGAAATTTTTCTTCAGCAACCCAATCTTCTTGAGTTAGCAGCCCCCATTAAGATCTGCGGTACATAAATGCATTACCCTTTTGCTCGACTCTTCTTTAGCTTATTTCTTGTTCTTTTCTTTGTCAAGATCGAATCTTTTCCCCTGTTCTCTTCTGCGTTAGTTCTACTATTTGTAGTTTTTAATTGGGTTTATCTCTTTTTTATCATTTTAATTGGGTTTATCTCTTTTTTATCATTTTTGTGTCTTGGATTGTATTATTTTGTGGATGATCTCAAAACCATACAATGATAAACCCAAGACAGAGACCTGATCCTGTGTCATAAACTTGTCTTTTCTTTCTTTTCTTTTGTTTTTTTTTTTTAGCTTCTCAGCTGATGTAACATTGGTGGACAATGTGTTTGAATCCTGAAAATGGATGGGCTTTGGGAAGGAAAAACATACTATTTCCTCCTATTTTACAAATGAACCATAGAGTGAACTTGGCAAGCTGTATGTTTGTTCAAGGAATGTGCCTAGGTCTTCTTAAACGTTGAATGCCTTTGGATAAACTTAGAAGCAAATTTGGGAAGGGGAAGTATAATGGTATTCGCCTGATGAACTGCTCAGGTGGACAGACAATGTTGCTGGTAAAGAATAGCAGTGATCCTAGGATAGCAGGGAAAATTGCATTGGAGAAAACTTACTTTATTAGGATCAACCATAGGCTGCAGGCAGAGAAAACTTACTTGTTTGTTTTCAAACAAGATTGAAGATCTTGAGGCTAAAAAATTGTTAGATTGCTAAAAAAAAGAGATTTTGAGGAAAACAAAATGAGTAAATTGAAGGTGTTGAGGGCGGAGGAAGTAATTATAAAGCAATTATTTAAGGTCATCAGCTGCTGAGAAAGAATATTAATAGGATGGCCAAGAATTTTTAGCTAGTGTGTGATGCTAGATTTCTTAATGAGGTAGGTCTTCTAGTGCAACATTGAGGTCTTGTACTCATAAAACAGCCAAGAGGTTATAGAGCTGAGGCATGAGTGCCATCGATTAATGATAACTCTCTTGCAAAAATTGGTCTTCTTCTATTTTTCAAGGTTTTAATTTACTGATACATAATTTCAAAGAGTAAGTTCATTTCAGATTTATGTAAAGATCCAGTAAGGTGAAGAAACAACGAGATAATTAGGGACTTTTCTTTTTGGTTGGGGGGGTGATCTTCACCACCACCTCCTAAAGGAGTGGCTATCAATGAAAAGGTGAAGTACCATAGATTTAAGTCACTAAGTTCCTTGGCTGGGTATTCACTTGCATAAGGTGAAGAAAAGAGACAAGAATGTAGGTGCTATCCATCTATATTCTGTCTCAGGCCATTTCCCCTGGTTAGGCCAGATTTCTTTAAATGAATGGCACCCAAGAGCTTTGAGGGAAACATGCCATATCTTACTAACTTTGATTATTATTGTAGATGGAATTCAGTTATGCTGTATGTTGTTGCTATGAGTGATGCAATAGGACAACTTATGCTTGTTTCATTTGCAAACAAGTCTTATTACATTGATTCCCACATTGCTGGTTTTAGTTCCCAGCTTGCATTGAAGCACTTTCAATTGACTTCATGATTCTTACGGGTGATTTTAGAAATAGTCTGCAGTATTTGGGCTGTAAAAACATATACGCACAGTGATCTTTTTCCCAAGATTCTGTATTCATACCCTGTTTATGAAACCTGAACCAAAACCCTTTTAACTTACATTGTGAAGTTTAAAAGCAAAAACAATTCTCACATTTTGCTGGTTTGGTTTTGCTCCTTTGTATTGCTATAATGCCTATGCAATTTTTGTTTAGGTCCATACTTCTGGTGGGCTGGAATATTTTCCTCATACTGCTGTATACCTGATGCCCTTTATTCTTTAAAAGAGCCCAATAGTGGTTAGGAAGAAGTTCCAGATGAAATCTAACTACTGGGAAATTGCAATAGTGTAATAGAGAATAGATGTGGGTCAACAAATTTTTTAAGTTTATACTGCTCTGATTTCTTCATATGTATCTAGCTCTGGTGTTGCACTTTAACCAGAGCAAAAATGATTATTGTGGTTTAACTCTGCAATGGACTTTACATGTTTAACCAGAGTTCTGTTTTTTTTTTTACCCTCATGAAGTTGAGTAATTTAACATTTGGTCTTTGTTTGTTTTTTTACCTTTTGGATTTTCAGGTGATATTCATGGGCAGTATTCTGATCTTTTGAGGCTATTTGAGTATGGTGGTTTTCCTCCTAATGCTAATTATTTATTTCTAGGTGATTATGTGGACCGTGGCAAGCAGAGCTTGGAAACAATATGTCTTTTGCTTGCCTACAAAATCAAATATCCCGAGAATTTCTTTCTTTTAAGGGGAAATCATGAGTCTGCATCCATTAATAGAATCTATGGATTTTATGACGAATGTAAACGCCGATTTAATGTCAGGCTTTGGAAAACCTTTACTGACTGTTTTAACTGTCTTCCTGTTGCTGCTCTGATAGACGACAAAATACTCTGCATGCATGGTGGTCTTTCCCCTGATCTAACAAATTTGGATCAGATCAGGAACTTACCCCGTCCAACTGATGTTCCGGATTCTGGTTTGCTTTGTGATTTACTTTGGTCCGATCCTGGTAAGGACATTAGAGGCTGGGGAATGAATGACCGGGGAGTTTCATACACCTTTGGCCCAGATAAAGTGTCAGAATTCTTAATGAACAATGATATGGACCTTGTTTGTCGTGCACATCAGGTTAGTGATGTTTGCTTCTTTCTTAATCCTTTTTAGTCAATTGATTGACCAAAATGCCTTCTTTAAGAAAGAAAATCTTCTTTCAGGTTGTTGAGGATGGGTATGAATTTTTCGCTGATAGACAGCTTGTTACAATATTTTCGGCTCCCAACTATTGCGGTGAATTTAATAATGCTGGTGCAATGATGAGTGTTGATGAAACCTTAATGTGCTCTTTCCAAATACTTAAGCCTTCAGAGAGGAAGATCAAATTCACGTGAAAAGGATCTGATGGTTCGATGCCCTTTTGTATACCCACCACTGCTAATGTGAGTTTAACGCTATTAACTTGTTGTTTACTGTGTTCATTTTATGTATAGGTTGACTTACTAACAAGAAAAACTAAGAAAAGATGTAATCTTTCTTCAATATTTTTATTGTCTTTCTTTCCATGTAGCAGCATCAACTTTACCTGTAAATTAGGAGCTATGTGGTTGGTGTTGCCTACCTCAACACTGTCAACATGGATTGTTTAAGAATTTCTGCATCTCATTATTTGTGCTTATAATGTTAGAAAAATTGGGAAAATTTGTTGCTTTGTTAGAAAGGAAGAAAAGCATCTATTTTGATGAAAGTAATTCATCAAATCACAAATACATTTGGGATTAATATAATTTACGAATGCATAATTCCTTGTTTGAAAATAAGTCTATAACGAGTTTGTTACTGAGCTACCAAACTCCAGGGCAGTCAACTTTGGCTCATTTATCATTTGCTAAATGAGTTATAAATTTAGACTTATGAATTGCTTGTTGAAAAGTAAACAAGTTAAAATGAGTCCCTATTGGTTCATGCTATTAGATGTTTAATGAGCAAACAACCGATTTATAGCCCTAGATGCTTCTCTGTTGATTTCTTATCCGTCATTTTCATTCTTGTTATATTTGCTTGCCACATCTTACTTGCAGAAGGTAATAATGTTCAAGACCAAAAAGATGTCATGGAAGCAGCTCATTCTACTTTTACATGTTGGAAGAATAATATCAATTTTCTTGTTGAAAATGCTGTATTTTAAAAGAGCTAGTCAACTTCCTTTGCTAGGAGCTAAACTGACTGTTAGTGCAGTGGCAAGGACCAGAAGATTTAATTCCTCTTTTTTAAGTTATTAATTCTGACACCCGTGTAATTATCTTCTCTCTCTCACGGTCTCCCTCTTTTTTTCTTTGAATCCCATTCCCTGTAAATGACTACATTCGCACAATGCTGATGGTTGTCATTCCCCCTGGAGTTTTCTCTTGATCGTCCCCAGATGGCATTGTTTGTGAACGCTTGCATTGGCGTTGTTGGGCTGGATTGCTGTGGCCGAAATTCCAGCAATCGGGTCTAGCTGACGGGTTGAGAGAATGAATGCCAAAAGTTCCAGTGATATCCTTTCTTGAATGCTAGATCTAGAATACACCTACATCGTTAATCGTTATCCAGATTCTTATGTGGCTTCTCCTCACATTGGACTGCATATAATTGGAAAGGATGGTGAGGAATTTACACTGACTAGGTATAGCCCCTGTAGTCACCTGCTAATTAGCAAGAACTTCAGTACAAGGATGCGATTACCTTAATGTGCTGTGGATGCAGATTTATAATGTAATACTATGACTGTCCAATGCATAATAGTGGTATGGTTTCCATAGCTAGATATGTATCAAAAGATTAAAAAAAAAAAAGAAAGAAGAAATTAATAATCATAATAACGTAATGTATCGTAAAATGCTGTTTTATTCATTTCGATCACGCGACAGTTCAGTTGACTTGCATACAAAATCCCTAGCATATTTAGAGGGTTCATGTGAGAAGTGGAATCGCCAGCTTTAATGAAAGAATAAGCGTGGAAGCAAGAACGGTGTTCCACCTTTTCGTTCGACGGTGACGGTGCTGCAGGGTTCATGTGCTCAAAAGCTGGATGCCGTTGCCAGCGTGTGGCCTTTCAATCACCGACTAAGTGTGGCTTCTATTTAAGCGAAGAAGTTGGTCGTTGTTTACTGCATCAGTAAGCTGAAAATGAAGGTTGCCTTCATTTTGCTGCTGCTAGTGGTGGCTGCTGTTGAAGCCAAAGCTCCTTCGTTTGCCACCATAACTGGACCTTTGGCAAGCAAACCCAATGGCTATGGGCATGCTCCGCCGCCAGGGCATGGACAGTCACCGCCACTGCACAAACATCCACCACCTCACGAGCACCAACCACCTTCTCACGGCAATCCTCCACCAACGAAGTACCCGCCACCCTCCCGTGGATATCCTCCACCGCCTGCCCTAACACCGCCCTCTCATGGGCGTCCTTCGCCTACCCCATCTCCGCCCTCTCCCCGTGAATATCCTCCACCGCATGACAGACAACCACCACCCATCCACAAACACCCACGCCCACCACCTGACAAACACCACCCACCCACTCATGGCCATCCTCCTCCACCTACCCAATATCCACCACCTCCACGAACAACGCCATCTCTTGGGTACCCTCCACCCGCCAAAGCGCCACCATCTCTTGGATATACACCTCCTTCCCCTACACAGCCACCACAAACTCGTGGACATCCGCCACCTACTCAAACTCCACCCACTCGTGGACATCCACCGCCCTCCAAGGCGCCACCACTTCACAGGGGTCCACCAGGTAAAACGCCAACATATCGTGGGCATCCACCGGCATGTCCCACTGCCCCTACTCCTAGTCCACCAGTAAAAACGCCACCAGTTGGTGGACATTATCCACCTCCTAAGAAAAGTGCGCCACCTTCACACGGTCATCCATCACATCCTAAACCTCCACCCCCTGCTCATGGATATCCACCACCGTCACCATATTAAAGGACATAGAGAAAACCCGCCGTAGAGTGCCGCATGCAGCGCCCCCTTCACGTATGTCATGGCATCAGATAGACTGTTGGAAAAAATAAAGACAATGTGTTGTATTCAGCGTTTCAGCTGTTCTACATTATAGATGTGCTATGTTACATCTGCAACTTTGCAGGTGAAAGTGAGACTGAAATCTACGATGTCCTGTTCTCTCGTTTCCCTTTCATTCCCATTCTAATTGCTGTGTTTAGAAGTAGAACCCAAGAAAAAAAAAGAAAAAAAAAAAGAAGACAAACTGCTATGCGATATTGCAGAAAATATGCATGGCATTCGTTTCAAGCTTGGAGATGATGAACAACTACAAAACTAACACTAAAAATCGTTAAAATAATTGCATTGTTGCTGCCCAGGATCGAACTGGGGACCTTCAGTGTGTAAGACTGACGTGATAACCACTACACCACAGCAACTGGTGCGCATAGGATGCTTACAAATATTAACTTTCTTTTTTTTAAAAAATAGTTTATATTTTAAAATTAAGATTATTTACCAAAGTTTTTTTTTTGTCTGCATAAAAAAAAAAAGGAGAAAAATGTATGAAAACTTAAAAAATTCCATTATTATCATTATTTATTTTTTATAAAGGGAGCTCATAACCTAGTATAATAATTTGGAATATTCTCTGCGTAAGAATTTTATAATCATCTCACGAATTAAAAATTTTAAATTTAAATTCAAATTCAAATAAATTAAAATTTAAATATTAAATAAATAAATAAATAAATAGAAGTGAGGGAGGGAGAATCGTTGTACATGTACAACGATGTTATGACCCGAACTTCGAGTTGGGTTTTACCAACAGAACCCGGCAAACAAACAAAGCCCATCAACAACCCTCAAGACGAAAAGGAAAATAAAAAAAGAATAATAAATATATATATATATATATATATATATATATAGGAATAAGAGGGCAAGACAGAACCGAAGATCGATCGAGCCTTAAACGAAAAGTCCAACTCATGCAGTCCAAAACTTTTAGACAAAATCTGTGCAAATTGAACCCAAATCATTAGCCAACCCACCCATCCGTCTGCTCTCAGACACATACAGTTCTGGTTCTCTCTACCCAGAAGAGACAGGAAGAGACGGGAAGAGGAGAGAGAGAGAGAGAGAGAGAGGGGGGGGTGGGGGAAGCAAAGGCAATAATGTTTTTTCACATAGTGTTGGAGAGGAACATGCAATTGCACCCGCGATACTTTGGGCGCAACCTCCGGGAAAATCTTGTCTCCAAGCTCATGAAAGACGTCGAGGGCACTTGCAGGTCCCAAACCCCACCTTAAACCCTCCCTCTTGTGTTAATTTTCCTTTTTTTTGTTTTTTTTTTAAAATTTTTTTATTGTATCCTACACTAAAGATTGAAACTTTAACCCTGGTTTGTTTGGCGGCCGAGAAGATTTTGTGATGAAAGAAAGAAAATTTGGTTCAACTGGGGTTTGCTTGAACTTGATGAATTAGCTGTCCTCACTTTAAAAGTTAAGTTCTCTGACTATGATACGAACTGAAGCAATGGCTGATATTAGAAAATACGGCCCAAGCATTAAGAGAGCTGAGCCCCCAATAAGTTTTTGACTGGCCAAAGGTAAGTGGGGCGAAGGATAATGAAATTTGTGGGATGGTTTTTGTGTGTGTGTGTGTGCGTGTGTGTGTTATGTTTGTAAGAATTGGAACAGAGTTGGAGAGGAGATGGTAATTTGAATACTTACAATTTCCATTGCTTCAGTCAGGGAAACACCCGGGAAGATCACATTAGCCTTGTTGAATCATGTCAATTATGATTTGTATCTCCTATGTGAAATGCTAAAAGTAATAGATGGAGAAGTTAATTTCTATTGGCTAATGTTCATTAGGTAGCTAGTATTTATGAAATAAAATTCAATGTATATAGTGTAAGCATTCAAATTCAAAATGCTAAAAGAAATTCTAACACTGAAGAAATTCTTATAAATTCTCCTTTTTTAGCTTATTTTTTACTAAAGAAACATTATTTTGTGATTCACTTGCCTTCACGCATGCAAAGAGGTGCACAAAAGCTTGTGTGTGCGTATATACATAAAAGGTTTAGAATACCCAACCCAGAGATTGTTTGTGTTTCAACAGTGGTCGACATGGATTTGTTGTGGCAATAACAGGCATAGAAAACATTGGGAAAGGGTTGATCCGAGATGGGACAGGATTTGTGACCTTTCCAGTGAAGTACCAGTGTGTTGTTTTCAGGCCATTTAAGGGAGAGATCTTGGAAGCTGTTGTTACGATGGTAAACAAGGTATATGTTTCTTTCCAGCCAATCAATTCATTTCGTTAGATGTATGTTGTTGTGGCTTTGTTCTGTGCTAAATCTTGACTTAACTCTTGCAGATGGGATTTTTCGCTGAAGCTGGGCCTGTTCAAATTTTTGTTTCAAACCATGTAGGATTTGCTTCCATTTGATTGCTATGTCTCCTAGCTATTTGCAAGAATTTTGTAATACTTTGTGTTGAATTGTTGCTTGCTTCCCTGTAGGCTTTCTATGTACTTTTCTATTTGAATTGCTCTATTTGAACAATGAAAATCAAGACTATGACGCTGTTTTCTATGTGACAATTTCTTAGCCTGGTTGTGATTCATTCTTTATGAACACAGATGAAGAATAAAAGAATTGGTGTCATCATTTTCATTGGTCATTCCTTTAACAATCAAGCATCTTGTTTGGCTGAGAATTGGCAAGAAAGAAGATATAGTTTGGCTGGAATTCTTGCCTAAATTCAGTGTCTGTAGCATCTCCATTGCCTGTTTTCTACAATTTGAGACTTGGTCCTGTATGGCTGCGATCTGCAAAATTGCTACATTTCATGAAGAACTCAGTATTTAGCACGTTTGGTCAATCAATGATTTTTTTGTTCGATTGACTTTAATGCCTTTCTTTCTTTATGCCTATGTAACTCTACTACATGTTCACCATAAAAAAACGGTTGTCCAAATGCATGAGACTTTCACATTATGTGGTATTGGGAAAGGTCAAATATATGTAGTCTTACTCTTATTTTCCACAAAAGGGTTGTTTCTGCGACTTGAACTTGTGACCTGCAGGTCACAATAGATGAACCTTATTGTTACTCCTTCAACTTCATTACATATCTATCATTGTGGTCCATTCTTTTCAAGCCTCAAACTGGTTCTGCATTTCTGCCCTATCAGATGCAAGATGCATGCAAATGCATTTAAATGCTTAAGTTTTCATATCTTCAACATTTGCCTTGACTTTCCTTCCTTGCATTTGTAGTTGATACCAGATGATATGGAGTTTCAGTCTGGAGATATGCCAAATTATACAACTTCAGATGGATCGGTATACTTCATTTCAGCTTACACTTCGAAAGAATCAGTTTTTTTATATCTTCCAATTATGAATTTGAGCCAGTGACTGACATTTTTGTATCATTTAGGTTAAGATACAGAAGGATAGTGAAGTAAGATTGAAGATAATTGGAACTCGAGTGGATGCCACAGAAATTGTAAGTGCTTAAAATCTTTAATTATGATTTATCAAATATCTTAAGAGTTGTTTTTAATTAATTACAAGCTTAATTCTATTGTTTGATGTCATTCCTCTTTTATTTTCCAGTTCTGCATCGGTACCATAAAGGATGATTTCTTGGGGGTGATAAATGATCCCGCAGCTGCTTAGTGAACAAGTTGACGAACCTGTGTTGGCATTTTATCTTGTGGGTTGGAGATTAACGCCACTTTTAAAAGTTGCTGTTCATACCAAGTACTAGACCAACCTGGTGGATTTCATTTGCTGATAAAATTTAGGAATTTTCAGAAGACAAGAAGTCTGTAATCACGTTCTGATTGTTCGATGTTGTATGAATTTGGAATGGAAGCAGAACGGTATCCCTTGAACATGGGAATGAAACAATGGTACCGGTCAGTTGACAAACCCTTCCAACTCAAGGATTATGGTTCTCTGTAACAGTATTGGAAGGAGCCTGCTATTCTTCTTTGAAAATGTGTTTTTGCACGTTGTCTCTGCTTCTACTCATCAAGAGAGAGGCCCATTCTACTTCCATAGTCGCATTGAAGCACTTGCCATAGCCTAGTAGCCATTAAGGCATTTGCTTGAAAGTGAGGTCTGAAGTAAAATACCCTATCCTTCAATTCAGCTGGACCAAAAAACGTCCGTTGATATTTTCAAATGATGTACCAAAAATTAAAAAATATATATATTAAAAAAAAAACCTGAAAAGTAAAAGGATTTAATTTATTAACAATTTATGGTCACTTCAAAATGAAATGCGCCACCTAGTTCTTTTTTCTCCGTTATTTTTTTAAATAGAAAATTCTGAGTAATATTTTACAATTTTGTTAAAAAAGATTGTGCCGAGCGCACTGTGTTACCATGCCCAAATTCTACGATCCTAGGATCTGAACAAGAGCGATAGCAAATTAATCGGCCGCCTTCCTGCTTATGACTTCTCAAGTCCTCAACTCTCTCAACAGAAGCCAGCAGACTATCATCGAAATGTGGTCATTGCACTCTCCCAAAGCCACCCAACCACCGCCATGCACCACCTCTCGCTTGCTTCCAAGACCACCGTTTTGTTCTCTAGCCTTAAACCCCACAACGGTCGGTCCCACTCCTGCAGCTAACAACAACCAAACAATGCAATCTCTCTGCAAACAAGGCAACCTTAAACAAGCAATTAAGCTGCTTTCTCACGAGCCCAATCCGACGCAACGCACCTACGAACTTCTAATCCTCTCCTGCACCTACCAAAAGTCTTTCCTCGATGCGCAACACGTTCACGGCCACATAATTGCAAATGGGTTCGATCAAGATCCTTTCTTGGCCACAAAACTCATTAATATGTACTCATTGTTGGACTCCATCGATGATGCACGCAAGGTGTATGATACAATTCGCAATAGAAACGTTTATGTTTATAATGCGCTCTTTCGAGCGCTTACTTTGGTGGGTCATGGAGAAGAGGTGCTGAACCTGTACCGTAGAATGAATTTTTCTGGGGTATCATCGGATGGGTTCACCTACACGTATGCGCTTAAAGCTTGTGTTGTGCCTGATTGTTTGACGTCATCACTGCTGAACAAGGGAAAAGAGATTCATGGACATGTTTTGCGGCATGGGTACGAGGATCATGTCCATAATATGACTACTTTGATTGACATGTACGCAAGATACGGTTTGGTGTCATATGCTGATGGTGTTTTTAATCAGATGCCTGTGAAAAATGTGGTTTCTTGGAGTGCCATGATTGCATGTTATGTGAAAAATAGCAAGTCTTTTAAGGCATTGGAGCTGTTTAGAGAAATGATTCTGGAGATGCAAGATTTGAGTCCAAATTCTGTGACAATGGTCAGCGTGCTGCAAGCTTGTGCTGCTCTTTCAGCTTTGGAGCAAGGGAGGTTGATTCATGGCTATGTTCTTAGGAGAGGACTTGATGATATCTTGCCAGTTATTAGTTCCCTTATAACTATGTATGCAAGATGTGGTAAGCTTGAATTGGCGCAGTGTCTTTTTGATAAGTTGAATAGGAAAGACGTTGTATCGTGGAATTCATTGATTTCTAGTTATGGGGTTCATGGGCTTGGAGAAAAAGCACTCAAAATATTCGAAGAGATGATATGCAATGGTGTAGTGCCAAGTCCCATATCATTTATTAGTGTTTTGGGGGCTTGTAGTCATGCAGGACTTGTTGACAAGGGAAAAGCACTATTTGAGTCAATGCGTAAAGAGCACAAGATATCTCCCAGTGTAGAGCATTATGCATGTATGGTGGATCTTCTTGGGCGTGCCAACAGGTTAAAAGAAGCAGTTAAAATTATAGAGGATATGCGTATGGAACCAGGACCTAAGGTTTGGGGTTCCCTTCTTGGATCATGTAGGATACATTGCAATGTTGAACTTGGAGAGAGGGCAAGCAGAAGGCTCTTTGAGCTTGAGCCTACAAATGCTGGGAATTATGTGCTTCTTGCGGACATTTATGCAGAAGCTGGTATGTGGGATGAGGTAAAAAGAGTGAAGAATCTCATGGAAGCACAGGGATTGCAGAAAATCCCCGGTTGCAGTTGGATAGAAGTTAAAACGAAAATACACTCATTTGTGTCCACCGACGAGTTTAACCCGCAAATTGAGCAGCTCCATGCTTTGTTGTTTAAGCTGTCAAAAGAGATGAAGGAGAGAGGTTATGTGCCACTGACAAAAGTTGTGCTGTATGCTCTTGATGAAGAAGAAAAAGAGCGGATTGTATTAGGTCATAGTGAAAAACTAGCTCTTGCCTTCGGACTCATCAATACCAGCAACGGGGAAACCATTCGGATAACCAAAAACTTGAGGTTATGCGAAGATTGCCACTCTTTTAACAAGTTTATTTCCAAGTTTGCAAATAAGGAAATTCTGGTGAAGGATGTGAATCGATTTCACCATTTCCGGGAAGGCATTTGCTCGTGTGGGGACTATTGGTGATTGTCATGCAATATTTGATATTCAATTGTCAATACATGTATGAATCTTTGGCGCTCTCTCTCTCCCTCTCTCGCTCTCTCTCCATGTTTGCTGCACTGCCATCCAGTAGCCGAAACCCTGGCCCAACGAACAAAAGATGTTTTCCCTCCAACGAGCTGTGATTCCAGTTCGGGCGACAACAGGCCAGTCGAATCATTCCAACCAAGATGTTCCAAAACAAAACAGCATTAATAACAGTATTTGAGCTTCAAAAACCCGAGCAATTTTTTAATTTTAGAAAAAAAAGGGGGGGGGGGAAGAAGCGTCCCATGCATGCTAGAAATTATCAATCTGGATGTGAAAAAGGCGGCCAGTACTCCTTGAAATATTCTTCATACTTTGTTCTAAAGGATGCATATGTTCAATTCACTCGAGCAACGAAAAAGATCTTGAATTCAGTCGCACCCGTCAAAAAGTTCAAAACGGAGCAAATGACAATGCAATGAGTTAATTAATAGTTTGTCTTGTCACATTTGCTTCTCTGAAATAAACAAGTACTGCTTTAGGAGTCAGGAAAGACAAGAAAAGGAAAACAAAATTATCGCAAAACTGCACTTGTTTCACTGAACGGTGACGACGGAGCCATCTTGTTTCATCTTGATAAGACTGCTTTCAATGTTCCGGAGCACTGGCTTGTAGCTGCAAAAGCAAAGGAACCCAATATTGAAACGTCTTTCCATATCAATCTTTTACCACAATACCCCGCCCCCCCACCCAAAACCTTAAAAAGGAAGAAGTAATAGCAAAAACAAAGAAAAGAACTCACAGGCGTGCAAGACCATTGTATGCTTGAGTGACTTGTTGGAATTTTGCTGATAGCTGCATAACCTCTGCTGATAATGCTTCTGCTCTACTCTGCTCTTTTGCAAGTTGGCCCTACAAGAAACAAATAACCATAAGAGAAAGTAAAAGGATAGACAGAATTTTCAATTTCTTTATCTGGCAATTTGGGCAAAGAAAAACCCTTCATTCACTAACCTTGAGAGAGAGAACTTCTGTAGCATATGCCTGTGAACCAGAGTTTATTCCATCTCCATGGTATCCCAATCCATTAACACTCTCTTTATTGTTTGAAAATGGTACAGTAGCCTGCTCAGCTCTTAAGTTACCAAGAAGTTCACGAAGTTCTTTGTTTTGATTCAAGCATTCCTTCAGCTGCAAAGTTGCAAGTGAGACTGACTAATAATCTCAAGAAATAAAACCCCAGAAAAATACAGCATATACCAAAATAAAATTTACTGTTGGGTCCAAAAAAGTGAAGCAAATATAGGCGTACAAACATAAGCAAAAAACAACTGACCACAATACTAGACCAAATCCATCTCCTAAGCACAGTGTGAACTTGCCAGGGAGGAGAGAGATTTTTTGAATATACCTCAGCTGTCTACAGATACACATCTGTCTGTGGTAAAACTGAACTCAAAAGTGAAACTTTTCCGCATTGAACTGCCCTTAATGGGTATTTCAATGACAATCAAAGTCAATGCCTAGCCTAAAAAGGTAAAGAGTGTAAACAGTGTTGTCACCTCATTCTTGGTCTTATAACTGTCAACATCCACATCAGAGATGCCAATTGTGGATAATGACTTTATATATCCATCATATCATAGCTTCAGGAACACATTTCAGTTTTACCTATCTGATTTGTATCTTCTTTTTTCAACTAAAAATAATGTCAATACTAATATCGGGCCCAATAATTTTCAAATCATTCATTACAAGGTTCCAGTTTTCCTAAATTAACTTGTATTGAAACCAAAGCTTCATCCCAGAGAATTACCTGATTCTCCCACTGCTTCGATATGCTGATTGCCTCCTGATAAGAAGATGCAAGACTTGAATTTTCCTCATAAAGCTTTTCCATCTCTGAAGACTGAGAATCAATCTGCAAGAAATAAAAAGGTCTCTCTAAGAACTTTAAAAGCATTCTTTCTATTCCTACAAATGACTGATGATCAAGAAAATAATATCCATACCTCAACTAGAAGTTTCTGTCTACTGCTCTCCAATCTCTCAACAGCCACAGCCATATCATGCAACTGCTTCTCAAGTTTCTCTCTGTCATCCTGAATAACAGGATGACAAAATCAAACATTTACTAAAGGCAAAAAATCCCAAGGTCTTTGCCCTCAAGTCCATCTATAATCAATCAATAAAGGGATTGCCAAAAATTAGAGGAACAGATACCAGGTTCTTTTTTTTTCTTTTTTTTATTGGTGGTAGGGAAAGAGAGGGTGGTTCATTGTGGAGACACTGGAGTAGATTCCATATTGTTGCAGTAGGTCACATTGGCCAAACTAGTGAAAATAGTGCTCAATGAATTATGCTTACCACTGAAAATGCCATATGTGCTACTTTTTCCGATGCTTCTTCTGCATAGCACAAACTGGAGTTAGCAAATTAGAAATCAGACCAAGTGAAAAACCATATAGAAATGGCCAGAGCACGATCTTTTGTAGGTAAATATAACTTACTGCTTCGAAATAACAGAAGCCTTTGTGGCTTCTAGGTTACTACAGAATTTGTATATGGATATACCTGAGCCCCTTCTGGATTCAATTGCCAGTTTTTCTTCCAAAGCCTGCTTTTCGGACATTAAAACAGAGATCTGGACTTGCTCTTCTGCTAGCTTTTGTTGCTCTTGCCGCCTCAATAATGACTCTTGCTGAAAATTTTTAACTGATAAGAAACTTATAATAAGATTCACCCTTAGAAGAACAAGCAGGCAAAGTTAGTAACCTGTAATTCAGATTTTAAACTGGCCAGCTCCCTTTCCATGCTCTGTAATTGATGTGGTAGAATACCCATGGATGCCATTCCAGCAAGTGAATTGTTCATTGCTTGCTGCTGCATTGAGTTTAACTCTGCTCTCAAGGCTGCAGCATCTTCCTCAGCCTGTAGCGAATAACTATTTAGCAATTAAGAAATCTGTGCAATAAGTGATAATAACCAATATCTGCTTGCATACCCTGTATTGTTCTTCTTCTGCTTCCTTTAGACGTTTCTTAAGTGTTCGGAGCTGGGCTGAAAGGTCTTCCTATACTAAAATGTCAGAGTTTGTGGTGAAGCACAAAGAAATAGCATATATGTAAAATGCAGGAGAGAAAATTGTAAGGTAATTGTGCTTGCCCGTGAAACCACTGCTGCATCCTTTTCCATTGCAACATCCTTGAGTGCTTTTCTTAAAGATGGTACAGTGTTAGTTTCCTGCAATTTAAAACACAGACAGCATAAAAAGAGCCAAACTAAGCTTCAACATCAACATGGAAACAACAATGCTTTCAAATCTATATACTGCATCACCCAGCATCAGAGAGGAAACTCTATATGGACGAAAGCTCTGCATTTCATTTGTGCATCATAAACATGCATAAAATATTTTTTTAAAAATCATGCATTTTGTAGTTGCATTTCATCCAAGCAAAAGAATGAAAAAAGAGAAGCTGAGGAATAAGAATCCACATCACAATGGCAATAATGCACTAATTCAAATCAACAACAGTGTGTCTAAAAGGCCCTCGACCTAGAACAAATAAGACCAATTATAAATGAAGGTGACACAAAGATGCTTTTACAGATCAAGTAGTTGAAAATTAAAATAAGAGAGAGTATTTTCATTTACCAGATCATTCAAGCGCTTCTGCATAGATTCATTGTCAACATCCTTTGTTTGAAGCTGAGTGAAATAATAAAATTTTCAACATGAGCACTGTACAAAACCTTCCACTTGCATTTAAAAGGAAAACAACTAAAAAATTTCAAAGCAACACCCTTAAGGATAGCATTTTGTTGCTTTCCTCCAAGTCTGTATTCTTTTTCAGCAGCTCTTTTAGCTGAGAAACTAAACCACTGATATCAGTCTGCACACGCAATATAAAAACGCAACAATCAAAATCAAAATCAAAATCATACAGCCAATGCTTATATATAGCTTACCGTACACCAACTACTCAGCCATCCAAACACAATAATCTACAGGCCCTATTGCTATCAGTTCAGACACAACATTTGTTCCTCAGAAAATCATTAAGGTGAAAACACATCCCCAACGTTCCTTTAAATTTCTATCTCAAAATGTACTGTTTCCCTCTCTTTTCCTACATAATCTTGGCAGCTAAACAGTCAAATAAGGCAATGAAAATTAGCAATCCTAACTGAATATTTTCCTGCCTATATGTATATATGTGTGTTTATATATGCAACATATTCAAAGTAGAAGCAATCCGAAGAAACAGAAACCGAATTGGTACCTCAGAGAGGCGATTTCCGCTCTCGGATTTTTTCATTCCAACATTATCTGCGCACAAAAATTTCAAAATAAACGGAAATTTCAACTTATTCAATAGAGAATTTTTTTCGAATTTTTTTTTTAAAAAAAGGATTCAAAATTAGAAAATAGTGACCGTTAGGAATTTCAACTTTGCTGAGATCAGGTCCAGAGGATGCTTTGCTTAATCTCTCCGCTGCTCGCTTTTGCCGAATCTCTTGCAACTGCAAAATATTCGATAATAATTTCGAAAATTCGTGTTTGAATTAAAAAAATTACCGATGAAAGAGAAAGGAAACGGGAGAATTAGATCACAAATGAGATCAGATGATTACAGTTCGTCGACCTAGAGACGCGTGGTGCGCCTCCATGGCGATACGACGAGCGAATTGACGAAGATGGTTGCCCCGTTCACCGGGTTTGAAAGCTCCGAAACGGAGACGATGGAAAAACTTGGGAATCAATTCTCTAATTTTTCTTTAGAAAATTATTATATTGACTCGAATTTAACTATTTTAATTATTATCTGTTAAAAAAATAAAAAAAAGATACATTAAATTTTAAATTTATTAATATTATAATTAATAATAAAATAAAATAAATGAGTTTTAATTTAATTTATAAATATAAATATTAATATAATTACGAGATATTGTTATTATTTTATTAAAAAAAAAAAAATTGCCCGGGCGATCACACCCGCCGGAGGTCCCGGTTCAAATCCGGCCCGGACATCCAAAATTTTTTTATGCTAAATTTAAGCCTGACCACGGTTCAATGCAGTTCCAATTGTGACACGGACGGTTCCGGTTCAGTTATAATTTGGTTTGATTCTGGTTTCTCGAATTTATCCCTCTTTATTATTATTGACCGTCATTTGAAAAGTAAAAGAGAAAAAAAAGTCTGACTTTTACTTTTTCATTTTTGTCTTTTGTTTTTGTGCAAACCGTTGCCTGCCTTATGGCTCGGTTAGATTGTGCAAACCCAAATTAGATTTTTTTTTTTTAAAAGTTGCAAACCATGTTCAGACCACTACATCCCACGATTCCTAATTTGGGTCTGATCTCCGGCCGATTTGATTCCGGGTATACGGGTCAGGTCTAACCGGATTGTATATTGCGATTAAATGTTTCGATTCTTTCGATCCATAAATTGTGCATGCATGGCAAGCGGCGATGGCCCTTTTATTTTGTTTTCTGCAATCATTGTTGGGCTTCCAATTTCTGGTACCCCGCCCTGCGTTTCTCTCTCCGGGTACGGGTTCGTCGCGATGAAACTAAATCATTCGTGGGTTTCGACTTTTTAAGGAATTTCTAGCTTTTAATTTGCTGCTGCAGAAAGCTTTACAGCTAGTTTGCCACATGGTTAACCGATTAAGTAGGCCACGATGTTGCTGGCATAAATGTTCAGACAAAAAACAGTCGTGGCTTCTCCCTTCTGGCTTAGCTTTTCCTATTTCCGAATAGGAACCAAAAAGTTGGTGGAGAAAAAAGTGCTTCGACGCACCGATGCAACGACAGAGGAGGCTAGACAAAAAGGAAAAAGGTTTGGCAGATCCCATACTTCTGTCACAACAACCCGTGATTTATGCCGACAATGCTTATGAACTAAGCAACATTTTATAATAAACTTAAAAATTAAGCCGCCCTCTATCGCATAAGCACTTTGGAGGAAACACTGCTGTGGTGTGATTTAGAGGGAGTAACGGGAACAATTTTATCCCCCGAAAACAACAGTAGCATTGCTTGCCTAACCCCCCCCCCTTACAACATTATGAGAGACACAGAAGATTTGTACTACGGCATCTTATTTACAGTTTCTTAACGGATCTTATTCTTATGCGTGTGTATATAAGAGAGAGTTTGGAAACGAACCGGGCCGAAGCGCAGCGCAATGACGTGCAAGAGCTTATGTGGCTGCATCCCAGGCCTCAAGCACAGAGAAACAAAGCTCGAAGAATCGGGGAAAACTTCACGAGGCAAGTCTTCTCATCATGACTCTGGCCGCCGAAACCCCAAGAGTGAAGGGGATTCCGGTGATGATCGTGTTGAAGCGGGCCATCTTGGAGCCACCACCGGCACTACTGCTAGCAACGAGGCGGCTGCCGCCGCCGCTGTTGTGGTGACGACTTCTGCGGCCCACTTGGCTGCCGTGGAAGGCAGTGGTTTCGATAGTCCTCACGGCGGCGGCGGGGATTGTGACGGTTGATGACATCACGGTTTGATCTTCTGTGCCTGTACCCAAGACAGTTTGTATGATGTGATGATAGCCGTTGGCTTGCCTTTTTTTTTTTTTTAATTTTTATTTTTTTTTTGTAATTTCCTTTCCATGGTTTGTTTTTCTTCTGATGGGGCCAGGGCAGAATAATCAGATCAACGAGGTCGGTGGTAATTGCTGCCTTGCTCGTGATTGATTTATTGACCCATGTGGTGCTTGCCAAGTGTGTGGTTGTGCTGTAATAACAGAGGGGCGTCTTTTGGAGTCTCTCCCTCTCTATCCTCATTTTCCTACTTCAAAGTGCAATAAAAAAGCGAAAACGGTAATCTTTAAATTTCGGGTTGATTTTCCGGTATAATCATCGTCCAATGACACCAAAGCCTCTACCTGGATCTAACAACTATACAAGTGCAAAAGTGTCGAGACGAGGAAGGCATAGAAATTTACTAATTTCGGAGTTCCTAACCCAAATTGATAAAGAGTGCCGCAGTCTAGATTCATACTTTTAACTCCTAAACTATATATATACTATGAATAACACAATAAAAATATATTTCTTGTAGTCATAAAATCCCGATTATTAAGATATGCATCGGACACATTTTTGGTCCTTAGAGGCCTAACATGGCCTCGTCTGTCATGGCCCGAAAATGGTCTAGATTTCGGCCCGATCGAAGTTTAAAAGAATGGGCCCACTCGCCCTTTTATAGCCGGAGCGGGGCGGGTCGTGCGAGCAGCGAGCTCGCTCTTCTATAATTCAATGTCAATGTCATTGAAACAACTCGGTTTCATTTCGCCGAGGAACCCGAAAATGCACCGGCGCATTCCCTCGCCAGCTCCCTCGCAAATAGACAGAGAACGGCACGTCCACAGCAGCGACAGCACCATCGCCGGCCGAGGTCCGCTGGGGGCGAAGTAGACGAGGACGACGCGGGGGATCTGGACTTCCTCCTTCCGCCGCGCCAACTGATCGGACCCGAGGAGAACGGAATCAAGAAGTTAATCGAGTTCAGGTTTAACGACGATGTAAACAAAGTGAAGATAACCACAATCGCACGCACGCGCAAGCTGGCCATTGCTCGTCTCAGCAAGAGCGCCATCGGGCGAAGGTCTTGGCCGAAGTTCGGGGACGCCATGCACGAGGATGTCGGAAGCCGCCTCACCATGGTCTCCACCGAGGAGATCCTCCTCGAGCTCCTTAGGGCTCCAGGCTCGAACTCTTCTTATTCTTTCGTGTTTGCAATTTCTTTCTTTTTTTTTTGTAATGTTTGGAACAACGAGTTAACAACCTTAATTTCAAATTTAATTGCAATCGATCATGAATTAACTTTGGTTTAAGATCTAATTATTCTAAATTCTTTAGAATCAATAAACTTTAGGATATAGTAATTACTGAAATTCCGAGATTCTATGTCGTTTTGCTGGTTGTGATCTGCATGTATGATCAAACTTTTGGCTATATTTCTGCTCTAATTTAATTAGCATGAAAGTTATGTTTGTGCAATTGTTAGCAGTTAGAAGGATTTGTTTTGGCTCCTAGTTTTTGCTTCCTTGCAGTGTTTTGATTACGACCGATCATGTATTTGGTTGGATATTTCCTTTGTCATAGGATAATTGTCAATGTTTGGCTTTGTTTCTGCCATTCATATGATTTCAATGTTTTTTTTTTTTCTTTAGATAAGTTTAATGTGGTGAGATGGGTGATTTAGGTTTCTGAACGTGTTGGGCATGCTAGCGAACTCTATTCTCTAAGATGACAGATTGAGAGCAGTGCAGACTTTATTATTACCGTTTGTCTTTGTGCTGAATAGCAATGGTCTTGTCCACAGGTAGCAAGCCAGAAGAAACGAAGCTTGCCAGCAATTCCTTGGCTCAACTTGGGAAAGGAGGAGCTGTTCCCTTGGTGTGTTGAACTTGTAGTAAAAAGGGTGACCAATGGACATCGAGGGGCCCCGTACAAGGATCTAGCTCCACCGGCTGAAGGCTTTGTCGATAGGCCTGCTGCATCAGAGACTAATGCGTCTGTTTCTGGTGCAAAAAAGTCTACATATGTTCCTCCGATCGTATGAGGGCAGGAGCAGAAAGAGGTGCCAAGGCTGATATGAGATGCAGGAATGATGAGAACTCTGTGCGGGTCACCAACCTTTCTGAGGAGACTCGTGAACCTATCCTGCATGAGCTTTTCTGGCCTTTTGGTGCTGTAAGCCGTTTGTATATTGCTATTGATTCGAAGACTGGCATGAGCAGAGGCTTTGGCTTCGTTAACTTTGTGAACAAGGAAGATGCTCAGAGAGCTGTCAACAAACTCAATGGCTATGGTTATGATAACCTCATACTCAAAGTTGAATGGGCTACAGCAAGATCAAATTAGATTTCTTTTGTGTTTCTCCCCCCATCTAGATTCATTTATTCATTTATTATTAGTTTAAAGATTCTTGAAGTGTTTACATCCCGTACTCGGTTTTGTAGCTCTTTCTGTCCTTCCTTATACTTCTTGGATATATCAATATTTATCTGAGATTTTGGTTTCTTTTCCATCGATTTTGTAGACTGGTGCACTTTGATCTAAGTTTATAATGGAAGGAAATGGACAGGGAAGTTTCATCTAGCAAATTCCTATCAAATTTAGGATCTGGATTTTGGTGGTGGTGGCCGTTTGATGTCTGGTGGGAGAGAGAGAGAGAGAGAGAGAGAGAGAGAAGGAGAGAGGGAGAGGGAGAGGGAGAGAGAAAGATAGATCGAGAGGGAGGAACAGACAAGAAAATAGTTTTCTCTATGCGCAATAGACCTTGTCTTGTAAGAGATTTTTAGTGTAACGAGTAACATTCGGTGGACAGGAATGGGCCAAAACAGAAAAGGTAGGCCCAACTATGGCCTTCGATGGAATGGGTGGTTTGGGGTCTATGTCTTGTAAGCAAGATGGCTTCAACGCACATATTGCACGTTGGCTCTTGCATGTTCACTCTTCGTAAAATCTTTGTTAACGTGGGGGACCTTGGTCTTCGTCTGTCGAGAAGTTAATTTTTTAATTGGGCATTATAAGTATATCAACCAATTACTACTACTTATATAAATTAAAGTAAAAAATTATTTATTATTATTTTTATTCAATTTTTTATTAAAAAATTATTTATTTAAATATTATTAAATTTAAATAAATTTTCATTATACTTAATTTTAACATTAATAAATTTAAATTTTTATTATTATGTGTCCAAATTTTTTAAAATTATTTTTTTATCGTATTAAAGAGATTTAAATTTAAATGGATATATATAAAATACATCTTTAATTGGGTTAAATTAGAATCCCGCCAACTCGTCACATATAAAAACCTAAACAGGGTGTAAACCAACCAGGATACGATCAGCAACAACAAGAAAGAGGTTGAGGGCCCATTGTTTAGAAGAAATCTTTCTTGGAATCTTTGAATATCTTTTTACCGTGGCTCCTTCTTTTGTGTTCGCAACGCATGATCTCTCTCTCTCTCTCTGTCTTTTGGTCGCCGCTGGTTCTTATCTCTCTAATCTTACCATTTGCCACATGCGTCGGCCTCAGATGAGAATCTGTGGTGGGTTGTTCTGAATTTCTCTAATTTCTTATTCTGTTTACTTCTGTAAACCCATAGTTTTTTCTTTTTCTTTTTTTTTTAAGATTAAGGATGGAATCCATTACATCATGAATAACATTGTCCGCTTCCGTTAACTAAATGGCAAGAATTGGGAGTGTGGAGGAAAGCGATCTCCAAAGTTCTAAACACACAACAAAAAAAAAAAAAAAAACTGCCCATGATGAGCCACATAATAAGAGCGAATTGCATGGGTTATATGTTCGGTCTCGAATTGGAATCATTTTAGGCCACAATGTTTATATTTCTCCTCTCTTTTTTTTTTCTTTCTTTTTTTCCTTTTAATTTGAACTAAAAAATATTAGTTATTTCTCTGTCGTTCTTTTTTTTTGTTTTGTTTTTTCAACTCAGAAATGGTCAGTGATTAAATATTAATTATTAATGGAGAGAGGGTTTTGTCCAAGTCTTATGACCAGAGAAAGTGTCACGGGGTCAAAATTATGTACCACCAATTTCCTTGAAATGCTTAAGTCAACGAATTTAAGGGACTAACAGAAAGGGTGTACAAGCAACTCGTCTCATTTAATGTGAGACTCTAAAAGACGGCATTTTGCCTAGGATTTTTCGTAGTAAAAAATAAGAAAGGACCCAAAAGAAAAAAAAAAAAAAAAGATAAAAAGAGCATGGCCTAGTAGACTAGCGAGAATTCGATTAAAACGAGAGAATAAAAAAAGATGAAGAAGGGCATCTCCCCATGAAAGTTGCCAGACGAGATTGGCTCGAAAGACATAAATGCTCCGAAAATGACTGCGAACTTCGACAACTGCTCGTGCTTTCATACGGAAGATTTTGGAAATATCCCTTCGAGTCATGCAATTCTCTTGCTTGCTCTCCCATCATTTTGGTCCCCATGCATTCTCCGATGTCCGTTTCTTGCCCAATGTTTTCGGTTTTAGTGGTTTGGCCGTAAACTTCAAATTTTCTTGTCTTTTTTCTTCTTCTTCTTCTTCTTTTTTTTTTTCATTCATTTTGTTTTTTTTAATTTTTTGCACGAAAAGTAGTGGTAATACTTTACAGTCTTACTGGTAAGAATTTTGCTAGATAAATTCTTAAATTTACGTTTAATCGAATTGAGTATTTTGATAAAAATCATAATTTATTTTGTTTTTATAATGATAACGAACGAACTTTCTAATTACTATACTATAAAATTCGATGGTAAGCATCAAAAATTTCTTCCCAATTCTCTCTCTTTCTCTGTCTTCCAGAAATTTTATTTTCCCAAGTTATCGTTTTGCGGTCCTACGTTATCGTTTTTGCTTTCTTCAACCACACAATAATCCATAAAACGTACCTCATGCAATTGTCTCGCTTAGCCAGAGAATGAATTTAAGATTATCAAATCCTACATGCTGGAAGGTCTGGCTTTGGGTGGCGATTCGAGTCAACAACACATATCGAGATCTGATCTGTAGGGCACGTTATCGTGGCCAAAGCTGACATAAGTTTCTTATATATATATATATATATATAAAAGAAAAGTTGGGGTTGGTAATTGACATGTGCATGCACCAGAAAAAGAATCCGAGACGATTTTGGGTCCATTTGAAACTAGGCTTGGCCATAATTAGTAAAATACTGCAAAACATTTTCGAAATGAGCATCATCATCATCAGATGATGAAGTGAACTGTTTGGTAAGCATATCGTTTTTTCCCTTTCAACCTTTCCTTTCAACCCATAAATGGGATTTTGTTTCTCATCATTGCAGTCCGTATATATATATATATATATATATATATATATTTCAATATATATATATATATATATATAACAAACTTACTCAATATTCTAAAAATTATATAATAAAAATAATATATTTTTTAATAATTGCAATAAATTCTGTCTATATATATATATATATATAGATATAGATATATAGATATTATGTGGGACAGCGAGGGGACGCTTTGGCAATAATTATATATTGCCCAACTCCCAGCACCCAAAAGTATAGAGAGGCTGACGCAGAAATCGACGTCCAACATTAACGTCCTGTTTGGCTCTACCCAAACAAGCTCAGATTAATAAAGAAACCACAGTTGTAGTTTGGCACGGAGTCGATTCGACGTGGACAGGTGAGTACAAAACGCACAGCCTCGAAAAGATTCTCAAGCAGGGCACGGATGCCCATAATTCCTCATCACCCAAATGTCGAAATCATCGGTTCCGTCGCTCATCATTTCGATCGCGCTCTTTAATATTCCGTCTCTGGCACACACACTCACACACACACGCGCACACACACACGCACACACGCCCGCGCGCGCGCGCAAAATCGATCGCCACTTCCAATTACGACGTCGTCGAGAGATCGAAATTCTTATATTAAATCCCGATGGTCCTTTTTCTTTTTACTTTATTTGTCTGTTTATTTTTCGGGAAACATCTACCTAATTTTTAATTTTTAAAATTTTAAATATTTATCGAGATATAATTTATTTTAAAATATATTTCATATAAAAATAACTACAATCATCTTATTATATATATCTAGTGTTTTTAAGGGTACTTTAAGATTAAAGTATTTATTAATACTTGTCATGCTTATCATTAATAATTTGATTTTATATTGCAAATTATTTAATTTTAATTAAAATGATTAATTGGTGATTTTCTCAGTTGACCTTAAAGTAGAAATCCAGCCTAATCTTCTGCCCATTTTTATTGAGAAAAAAAAAAAACAAAAATCTCCGCGATTTCGATTTTACGGTGGCCCCCTACCCCGGTTTTGCTCGCCTGCTTTAAAACCTCGGTCTCGCTCACACGTTGGGTTTCTCCCTGGCTCTCTGCCACTCGCCACTCAGAAACAGACACAGAGAGAGAGGGAGAGAGAGAGAGGGAGAGAGAGAGCAAATCGAAGCCGTGGTTCACTCAAATCCTTTCATGGCTTCTGCCATCGAATCTTGCTGGCTGGTACACTTTCTTTCTTTCTTCTTTTTCCCCATTTTATGGGTTTTTTTTTTCTCGTTGTATAAATATATATATATATATATTTTTTTTTTTTGGGTTCAAAAAGTAAGGATCTTTGTGGTTCTCGTTCACTCTCTTTAGAGATCCTCCATGTCTCAAATTTTCCATGTAATGATGGTTGGTAGACACAGTTTTAACTGAAAGGTTGAGCAACATTTTTAGTTGTATATATTTTTTTTTCCAGATGTTTGATAGCTGCAGGCAGGTTCTATCTCAAGAATTTTCTAGTGGAGTTAAAAGGATTGGTTAATGGCCATTTATTGGTTGCAGATTTTTTTTTTTTTTTTGTTGTTGTTTACAATGAGGGGAGGTTTGGAGCTTGTTACTAGTTGCCCATTTTGAGATCCATTTGGATTTCATTGTTTTAAATCACTCTTCTTTGTATAGATTTTTTTTTTTTTTCTTTATTTCTTTTGTGGGGTTGATTGTATTTGAATGTTGGGTTGGTTTGTGGAGACTTTCCTATTGGAGGAAGCTTCTATTTTGTGGATGTTAGTTTTTGCTATTGCTAGATAGGCAATGGGGAACTTGGTTTGCTGGTTTTGTTTTGGCTTTTTGGTCATTGGTTCTAATTTGTTGGGTAGGTTTCTGTTGGTAGTTGCGTAATTTTCCTATGGTTTTTTATTTGGTGATTTTTGGTTTGTTTTTGATGCAGTATCTGATCCATCATTTCAGCGACTTCCAATTAGCGTGCCTGGGAAGCTTTTTTCTTCATGAAAGTGTCTTCTTCTTGTCTGGTCTTCCTTTCATCTTTTTTGAGAGGGCAGGATGGCTGAGCAAGTACAAGATTCAGGTTTAGCTTTTCTCCTGCTTTGCCTGCCATATGCTATTGTTAGTTTTGATTGTTTGTTTGATGCATCAAGGTAACAAATTAGTTCTAGTCTATGACTTTTCCTATGCCAATGATTCATGTGATCAGCATATCTTCAATTCAAATTCTGTATGGCGCATCAAAAATAGTTGGCTATAAAGAGCAGAATGTGTAGAGCATTTAACTGTTAAAGCCCAACTAGTTTGGGATTAAGGTCCTGTTGGATTGTTTCAGTTTTGATAGTATTGGGTAAGTTGCTGCTATGCCTGAAGTCATAACAAATGCCTGTTGGTTTTAGTTTTCATTTTTCTTAGTTGACATATTGTTTGGAGGGTGTGTCTTATATTCTTTTCAGGCAAAGAACGTAAGCATTGTTGCACCTTTTTGTTCTTGAAGCCTTGATAATGTCACCATGTGCTTGGCTTTATTACTTTTCTAGTGTCCTTTTTGGTTACTAATACCTGCTTTTCTATGCAGAGTAAAAACAACACTCCTGCAGCTCAGGAGAAATGTATTACCCGCCTAATTTTGTACCACTTTGGGGTTAATCTGCCAGTAATGCTACTCTCTTATCCTGTCTTCAAGTTCATGGGCATGCAAAGTAGTCTTCCATTGCCGTCCTGGTATTTTCAGGTTCTTTTATACTAAATCTTTTTTGTTTTAATGGTTGGACACTATATTTTCTGATTCTACATTTCCTTTATAGCTGTGTGTGTGTGGGCGCAAGCATGTGTCATTTTTCTTTATTTGATTGTATTTTGCCACTTCCTCACCTAGTTTCTTTGTTTGTGGGGAATGATGATGGAATTATGGTTTTGGTTTTGCAGGAAACTAGTTCTAACACAGATAATATTCTACTTCATCCTGGAAGACTTTGTATTCTATTGGGGTCACCGTATATTACATACAAAATGGCTTTACAAGAATGTGCACAGTGTCCATCATGAGTAAGTGAGAGTATTTAGTGCATTTATGTGATTTTAATATACTCTTAATGTTATATGAACTATACTTTTTGAATGTGGTCATTGATATGTTTACTACATGCGTAGATATGCCACACCATTTGGACTGACATCTGAATATGCTCACCCTGCTGAGATACTGTTTCTTGGCTTTGCTACCATTGTTGGTCCTGCTATTACTGGGCCACATTTGATGACTTTGTGGCTGTGGATGGTACTGAGAGTCCTAGAGACAGTTGAAGCTCATTGTGGTTACCATTTCCCATGGAGCCTTTCCAATTTTATTCCTTTGTATGGGGGGTGAGTTTTTTTCCCCTCCTTTGCTGGTATTTTTCACTGCAGCTTTGATTTTCTTCTCGACTTCACCATTTTTGACAGTTCTTCTATTTGCTAGTGCTGATTTTCATGACTATCATCACCGCTTGCTGTATACAAAATCTGGAAATTACTCATCTACTTTTGTCTACATGGACTGGTGAGTTTTTTTTTTTAAGCTCAGTTTTTATGCTTATGGGCTACTGGTTTATGTTGCCTTCTGTTATGCACACGCATTCATGCTCATGCACAGTCATGAGTCTTGTATGTTAAATTAGATCCTATGTCTTGTGTGTTAAATTGCTTTAGGCCTAGCACAAGCATAAAGCTTATTATCCAAACTTGTTAGCTGTATCCAAGTTTAAAATGGTGCACCTCTGTGGCTTTTGTTTTTTCACTGCTTACTTAGTGCTTGTATAAGTACTATAAAGCCTATTATCAAACTCAAAATAGTTTCTTGGCCCAAAATAGCACCTTTGAAGCTTTCAGTTTTCTATATTTTCTTTTTTATGTTATCATAGAACCATGCAAAATAAAGAAAATAAAGTTATTAGATGAGAATAGTTATTTTCAAATTATGAAGGGCTTTATTCTATTGACTAATCATTATCGGGGCTCACAGGGGATAAAGAGCTTGCTTTGGCTATATTAGTGATATGCTTATTATTGTTATATTATTGATATGGTCAAACATGGGTTAGGGCTGAGAGTTTTCCCTCCAATGTTTCAATCCCGTGTCTCTCCCTGGATTGTACTACATTTATAATTATGCAATCCTATATTTTTTGACAGGATAATGTTCAAGATGCTTCATATGGGTGATTACTTATTATTCTTATCACTTTAAATTTTGATGATCTTGTATTTTTATCATTAAAGAATGTTCCAAATGGCTTTTGTCACTCCCTTGTGCTTATGCAAGATTCTAACGCTCAGATGCCTTATCATTGTGGTTTTTGAGACCACACGTTTTCTGAGATTCTGATGTCATTCCTCAATTCTGATTATGTTTCTCATCACTTATTTTGCTTGGTTCTGATGTGATTGATAAGAATAATTGTATATGGTCGGTAGGAACAATAAGATACTTTCGCAGCTTTGTTTTTTTGTCATTTAAAATTTTCTATGCCTGGATTTGATACCGCTATCATCTCAGACCATGGTAATATACCTTTTTTTAGGTTATTCAGTACGGATAAGGGTTACAGGAAGTTGAAAGCACTGAAGAATGTTGGAGTCGAAGATGACAGAAAGAAAATGTAACACCACAGAAGGATTCTTTCGTTTTTTTACCAGCTTGACATCAGAAAGTGGTTTTCCTTGTACAAGGGATCTTTGCAAAGCTACTGCGTCCCTGCCTTCTCTGTGTGTAACTGCCACCCCGTCTTGTGTTTAGTTGATGGACATGTTGAAGTGTGCGTAATGTCGATCAGTGGAAAGCCTCTTACATTTATCAGCCCCTCCTGTTCCATGCATGAATGAAGTTACTTTTCATCGTCGAGCTTTTCTGTTTCAAAATCCTCTTATTGCATTATTCCTTATTTCAACCCTCCTGTTATGCCAGACAATACAAGAACACACTTTTTGCTGGATCCTCTGTTTCTCATTTACCATATGAGTATCCGAATTGGACCCCAGATAGTTGAATCAACGTTCTGTCGCTAGAATTTCATCTTGGTGGACCTTTTCGAAGGTATCCATTTAAATAACACCTCTAAGGCCTTCTAGTTTTTCTCAACGACTAGACCTCCTATTCTTCATTATATGTTGAACATTCAATATAAGGGGCATGATAGAAATGTCAACTACACGCCAATTATCTGTCAACGGTTTAATTCAACTCTTTATCTTTTACGAAAGATTTATCATCTAAGCCCTACGGTCTCCATTACATTTATGTTATAGGTGGTATCAAATCTGAATTTCATACAATACTAACTATTTTTTTTAGTGTAATTTAAGAGGTTGATACCATGCAGAGGCTCGAACCTGGTAGACATGTGTCTATACAGATTTACCACCAAATTTTCATCTGGAGTGTACTAGACCTTTACATGCTATGCGCGGCTATAATAGAGTGATTCAACAAAAGTCACTCACCACACAAAGGATTTGACTTTTCGTCTCTAGCGCGCATCGCAAGTCTCTCACCATGCATACTTATATGAGACTAAGAGGTACTCAGCTTAGTCGGTTTTAGTGGAATGTAATAACTCGTATGACTTGGGAATAAACAGACAACAATAGACACTCCGCCAAATGGTTGGATGCTAACGGCGAGGGCGGCCGAGTCTTGTGTTGGCTTGTAGCCACAATATTCTGTCACCCGCATGGAAAGCTCTGAGCAGATTTTAGTACTATTGAGATAAAGTTGATCGACGCTCTAAGTGGGTTTGGCCGTGAAGCAATGGGCATGAAAGGCAGCGGGCACAATAGCCCGTTATAAGTGCAGATAGCCCATATTGATATACGAGGACTTTGACGCATTGGGGAGAGACCGCGGAGTATAGTTTTTTAACTTTCAGGTAGAGACTGGGGTGGATAGTTACCTCTAACAAGAGCTCAGAGGACTCTATAGGGCATGTTATGAAGTTCTTCCACTGTCAGATTAATGAAGATATGTTTGCGGGTTCCTCGGGGCACTGGAGTGATGAAGCAAACCTCTATTTTAGAGATTTTTCATTTTTTTATTGGCAGATAGGATATTAATTTGATGAGAACAAAGAGAATTATTCTCATCATATGGTTCACAACTTAATAAATTTTTCAATATATTTTCTTAAAAAGTTATGTTTGCTGCCGAAAAAAATCAATTAGCCCTTCTCGTTGGAAAAAGGAAAAAAAGAAAGTTAATCTTTGTGTATAATCAGATTGTAGGAAAGATGCATGCAATACCAGTATGGGGACAGTGCGTTGAATAGCATCTTTGCTTTTTGCATGCAAATCTTCGGGCCCCATTTACCAGATTTTGTTGCCATACAAAGTGTTCCTCTTCTTCACACGTATACAATGTTGATCGTTGTACAGCTTTGATGTTTTCTCCGTGTGCCTCATTTGTCCTTTTACACCTACTCCTTCGAGATGGTTACCTTCCCAACCTTAATATGTAATTTATCTATTCCCGAAATCAAGCCAACTCGACAGTTGCATTGCACCGGGAACTCAACTTTAAATCAAAGTACCCCGCAATAGAAGAGATTAAAATGGAGGTTAAAAAGTGGAGTTCCTTTTCTAAAATCCCAAATTTGAATGAATTTTGTACAAGGCATAGAATCCTTTCGACTTAAATAGTAATCTGTCAAAAATTAGCAAATCTTAGTTGTTTCAATTGCAGTTTTCCATTGAGCGATATACTTAGAAGATGAAAGAATAAGCAGGAATGAGGATATATCTTCCAACTTCAGGCTACTCTTCTGCTGTTCTTTTTCATCTTTTGATCATCAATTTGAGAACAATTTCGAGATAATCTATCCCCGTTCACATGTCAACATGAGAAGTCAGTAATTTACCAAGGAAAAAACATTTGGGATTGTAAGCATGGCATGTAATTGCCAAAAGGTTAAACCGCAAACCATTGCAAGAATACAATACAGACTTACAGCCTCATTGCCAATTTAGATCATTTCATTCGCTGGGCATTTTGAAAGTTGCATGTGGTTTTGTCCACATTTTCCATCCCCACTTTTCCCACTATTTTCATTGCCACCCCACAACAAAAGCACCGAAAAGGGCTTTCCCATTTTCCTTTCTTTTCTTCATTTTCTCACCCAAAATGGAAAAAACTCCGAAAAGTCGGTCTTTAAAACGGGCTGAAAAGGACCCAAAAAAAAAAAAAACTAAAAAGGAATAAACAGAACATGATAAGCATAAGCGGGCATCATGACTACGTGTCTCTCCTGAGATCCACCACGACCACGCTGACGTTGTCTGTAGTGTTCCTGGCCAGCGCCAGCTTAGTCAGCAACATCGACGCGTCGGAGCAGGCCTCGTCGGACACTCCCCCACCCCCTCTTCTCGTCTGCCCCGACTCATTCTCCGGCGGAGAGCATGGCGGCACCGCTTGACCTTTCCCTCTCAAACACATACGCGCCACCCCACAAGCGGTGTTGTTGGACACCACGTCCCATAAACCATCGCTCGCCAGTATCAAGCAATCATCCTTGGCGGTCCGGTCGATAATTGTCACCTCCGGCTCGCAAATCACATATGGCTTTAGATAATTATCACCTTAATAAACAGGATTATTGTGAGATAATCGTGATTAGTCTAGAAATGTTGATAGTTTGGTGCAAGAAATTGGCAAATCTTTTTACTACCTATGGCTCTTGACATGGCCAGAACCCCTAGAACCCGCGGCCCGTCCCAGAAAATGACTCGTCCTCCGGCGGCTTCGATCCGGTTCAGCTCGTCTGGCCGGTCCGGCTGATTAGCCCATTGACAGAAAAATAGAACAGTTAATTGCATTTTCTGAAATTTAACAATGCAAGCAGTCAGTAAGCAAGCACAGAATGGAGACATGGATGCTATTATTCTTAATTGAGACATAATGTTACTTTTTTCAGGTCTTTGTTTGCTGCTGTTAAGTACTGAAAATCACTGTTTGGACGGCGAGAAAATGGTGGGGTGAATTGATTCTCACCCCAACAAGTTTGGTTTAGATGAAATTTGATTCTATACCATCATCACAAGCTTATAATGAAAAAGCGAAGGCCTGTGACCACAAAATTCATCTTTTTTTTTTTTCTCTTGAATTAAAATAGTTTGTTATAAACAATATAAACCTCAAAGAGAAAAAAACAAAAACAAAAAAACAAAGAAGAAGGTCGGGGGGTGAGTGGGAGACTTTGTTGGACCAGCTTAAATGTTTTTGACGGATTTAAAAAAGACCAAACCTTGTGATCAGAAGAGAGAGGGAAGGGCTTGCCGTGGCGGCACAAGACGGCTCTGGAGTCACCGCAATTGGCGACGATGATCTTATCAGGTGTGACGATGGCAACGACGGCAGTAGATCCAACGGCATCACAATCCGGCGATTGCATCTCACACCGGCAATTAGCTCCAACTGCATCCTCGTTCCACCCCACCACCTCCTTGTCCATCCGCCAGAAGCTCCGTTCCATCGCTTTCTTCCACTCGGCCGGTGTCGCCGCGGCGGCCTCCGCTTCTTTGCCCTCCAGCTCCTCCTTCACCAGCTGATGCAGCCTATCTCTGCACCTCATCGCCACCTGTAATAATCAGCAGAATCGCAATAAAATCATCTCTTTACCTAGAACATCATATGACAGCCCAGCTGATATATTTTGAAAGCATCGAGCTTTACTTACATGAGAGCAACCGTGGCCGTCGTAGACGCCGAAGTAGTGCAATTGGGTTTTAGTGTCGAGGTGATCTCGGCGGTAGAGAGAGGGATGCGCCGCCACAGCATCTTCCATATCTCGTCTCCTTCCACAAACAGAGGCAACACCGAATTTTGGGTAAACATCTATGTCCACTGAAGGCGATAAAATCGGCGGACTTGAAGGGAATATTCTGAGTGATTGGCTTGCATTTACAATTTCCTTAGTCTCCGATTTCTTATTCTCAACAAGCTTCTGCTCGTCCTCCTCCGGAACGCAATTTTCCAAAGCGTTATCACACTGCCGAGAAAATGTGACCGCCGGCGGCGTGTGAACAGCTTCAAGCTTCTGCCTCTTAGGCCCAGTCTCCGCCTCGGATGATGTTGCTGTCACTGGGGTTACGATTTTGAACCGTCTGATCTCCATTCTCCTCCGCCTTGCAGCTCGCGAACTCCCCTCACACGGCCTCGAAGCCTGGCTCTCACTCACCACCACTCCGCAGCAGATCTCGGCCATGAAAGGAAGAAAACTCCACCTCTAAAATTGCACCCCAAACATCATTAATCCTTCCTATCTGAAATCCCCCATATAAATCTTCATCAAAGCTCGAAACTTTTTCTAATTCTTGGGATAATTTTCCTTACAGGAATTCAATCAAACCGGTTGCATCGATTTCTCACTCCAAGAGTCAGGAAGTGAGAGCACCACCTCGGGCGATCTGGTGAGAGCCTTCAAACGAACCGGCTTATCATGGTACACATGTGGGAGCCTGTAAGGCACAAGTCTTTTTCGGCTTTTTTTCTTTTTTAATTAATTTATTTTTTTCGAATTTCCTCTTTGGTCGTCGCACAGACAGGCCCCCGAGGGCAGTTACTATTTGTAGCATGACGTACTGGGACCCCTTCTCCGAATCGGCGGATCTCCACCGTCGATCTACGTTTCATACAGTCGAAATCGAACACGTGTTCCTTCCGTCTAAGTACAATAGCTACGTGACCCAATCAGAATTTAACACGACCTTACACGAAGTGCTTGCTTTCCTGACACGCATCGGTCGTCCTTTTCTGGTTCTCCTTTTCTGGAAATAAACTTCAAAATATGAAAATAAAAATTTTACAAAACAAACAAAAAAAAAAGACAATTCTCTCTCTCTCTCTCTCTCTCTCTCTCTCCCTCTTTTTGAATATTTTTATTTTTATTTTTTGATTAAATTTTTTCGTATCATCTATCATTTTATTTCAGGTTCGGGTCTGAACATTCAAGGGGATTGTAACACGTGTCTGCATCGCGGGATACGAGGTTGCCCAAAAGCTTCTTCGTTTTGAAAATTCTAATTTTATTCCACCTGGCCCTTCTGGCCCAATCACATTCACTGACGTACTACTTTGTGATATCAGCATAGCGTGCCACGTGTTAAATGATGCTTTGTATAGAGTGTTGGATTATGCAAATATAAAAATAGTTGACTCGAATAAACTTATAAAAAAAAATGTTTAATTCATTTGAATTTATTATTATTATTTTATTTATTTATTTTTATTTTTATTTTTATTTCTTTTGTCCATCCAACATTTTCCTATTGCAAAATATCCCAACAGATGTCTGCTCGTTCGATGCCACGTGCCTTTACCAGCGTGTTTGCTGAAAAAATTGTCTAGCATATGTTATCTACCAAATCAAATGGCTTATTCTTAGGAGTTGGAAACTTATTATATGGGATGACACAATGATGATAGTTAATTATCTATTTTTTGTATTAATTAATCTCTCGGACAACTCTCTCTCTCTCTCTCTCTCTCTCTGTGTTTTTTTTTTTTACACACGCAAGTCTTCTGCTCTTTCACATTTTTATTTATTAAATTGACATGCATGATCAATTAATAAAATTCAATTTATCAAACAAGGGAAAATCACTTTCAGTTTTACCATCTTTCCAGTCTAATAAGTCTACGGACTAACAAAAAAAAAAAAAAAAACCAACATCTTTAATATTACTTTTTGGACATACCCTTTTTTTGTTTTTTTTGATTTGTAGGTTTCATTTTTGAAACACATAACTTTGGTTAATCTATAGAGATTCAAATTTGCGACACTATGCCAATATTCGAATTAACAGCGTAATAATTCATTACTTTGTATACTTAGGTGAAAAATCTTTTTGGGGGTCATTTGAAATCAATATTATGCCACTTTTTTTTTCTTCTTTTTTCTTACACCTTTTTACAAACTATTATGCACTGCTGCTTTTTCCGATTGGGCTACGGACATGTCGAGTGGCAGGTCTCACTCATTGTACGTTTGCCTTCGAAAGCTCAGCCCTTCTTGGTGAGACACGTTTACAGGCAATTTAGCAACGTACTAATTATGAATTCAAAATCGACCCCACCCAATTGATATTTTTTATACAGTTTCTATAGTTATGTTACGCGAAAGGTAATTTCGGCGCAGAACAACTCTAGAAATCGAGTGGAAGAGAGGGGCTTGCTTCATTCCTCGATATTTCATTGAGTAACAATTAAAATATTTGAATCATAGTAAATATATATTATTATCCTCCCATTTTTTATGCGGTGGGTAAGAACGTCACCACCGCGATGCCCAAAGCTGAGTTCTTTTTCTGCACCTGGAGCGAAAAGAGTGGACAACGTGTAAACCGAAAATAGGACGGTACGGTTGTGGGGGGGTGTGGGGACCACTGCATGAATAAACCGAAGCCCTGCAGATGGTTCCACGTATAAGATCTGGCTGGCAGATTAGTTGTGCCATGTCTGGTGAATGAAGTTGACAGGAGGACGAAATTCTGCCACGTGGCGACCGTAGTAAAAGAGAACCCATAAATATGAACCATGGTCAGTTTACACAAGGGGCTCTTGTTATGGAAACCGGACACGTGTTGAGGACTTTCGGGCGTGGAGGATGGCTGGGTGGGTTTACGTGTTGGCAAACACTCGGCGTCTTAATGGGCGGACAAAGAGTTAAGGAGTGGGGGTGAACTCAGGCGATATCAATACTATCAGTCGCGAATTGTGATATTAGTTGCAATTAATAATTATAACGAATTATTATTTATTTTAGATATTGATGATGATGATTATTATTAAAATTAAGAAGAAAAGAGAGAGAGAGAGAGAGAGAGAGAGAGAGAGAGAGAGAAAATTATTTGTAGGCTTCGGCTGGTGGGTTGGGTTGGCGAACGTTAGGGGAGAGTTGCATCTGGGTTTCGATGGGAACTTGGCTGCATGAAACATTGGCGTGGCGACAAGTTGGATCCGTGTTTAAGAGGGCACATGGCATGCAGTGTTTAAAGGGAAATTTCGTGTTCTGGGCAAAAAGAGTATTACGATACGAGTGGGGGTGTTGACACGTCAAACTTGTTGGAAAGTGGTGTCTGGCAGCGTCTGCGAAAGCTGGACAAAGTGACCTTCCATGAATTTTTTGATGTGTTAGTGCGTCAGGTCGTTTTGGATTGACATATATGTTGGGCAAAGAAAGCCTTCGAAGTTTGCGATTTGTTTGGGTTTGGCAGCACATGGACATGGCGTGGAAAAAGGGGTACTTTCCACTCTTGGGCTTCACTAGAATGCTAATTTCAATTGTAGGTCAGGGTAGCTGCGGCGATGGAATGTCCATCAATATACAAGGTGATTCTTGAGTGTTTCATATATATACATGTGTGTGTGTGTGTGTGTGTGTGTGTGTGTGTGTGTGTGTGTGATTGTTTCTCGACTTTGTAGAACAACAAAGGCGAAAATTCCAGTGGTAATTTTGCACTTGGATAGACCCATGCACGTTACACATTGAATGGGACAAGACTCGGAAAACACATTGTCCACAAAACGAACAACAGTATCTCATAAGACGAAGCGACAGTCAGGTGGATCAAAACATACGATACCTCAACTATGTCGAACGAGGCCTTCAACGAGAAAAGAAATTGTTGCTTTGATGGGGGAAAATTAAAAAAAATAAATAAAAAAAATGCATACGCCAAAGATGAAGCTGATAAAGATTCAAATGTGTGTAAAAATCTCTTTCTCGAAGAAAAATATGGAAAAGTGACTACCATATCAAAAAAATAAAATAAAATAATAATATATATATATATATATATATATTAATTCAATATATTAACATTTTATATTAGAAATATAATATAAAACTTATGAATTTGTTATTTACATAATTTTTTATTTTTTATTTTAAATTCTCCCCGCAGCGGGGAGAGTGAGCATCGCATGACAAGTACCGTAAAAAAGCGTTCACAGAATTCCCCCCATCAACGCATGTAATCTGCCAGGCGATGTAAAATGATGTAGCTAAGCGGAGGAATGCACTGCCAAAGAGAAACCCCCCGTTGCAACTCCAAGTCTCAGAAAAGGAGTTACGGAATAAATAAACCTCTTCCAAGTATTATTTCTTACTGTGAACCTGGTAATTAATAGGATACAAAGCAGAACCATTACTGATGATTATCCCAAACCAACTCAGAATATCCGTGAACGTCCACGTTGGTGATGAAATCAATCGTTGCTTCCCGGTTGTTAGTCCCAACATTATTAACTACTTTCAGATTCAGAGAAGGAATGCCCGTGAAGTTTGCTAATTTGCCTATAAAGCTCTTAAGGTAGCAGGCTCCAGTTATAACATCTCAACTGGAAGGAATTAGACATGAAAATTACTCGTTCAACCGCGGGGGTTTAGTATTATAATTCTAAATCTGATGTTGTCTCTTGCTCGCTGACAATAAAAAGAAACGCCCCATGGCCCAGATGGACTAACATTACAACACATATAGAACCCTCCGAGACGCTTCTGAACAACAATGCTGTGAAATTAAAGGTGTATCATCATGTGTATATATGTGCATACGTGTGTGTGTGTGTGTGTGCGCATTCCCCCGGTAACAAGAGCTGTCTTCCTCAATTTCGTCATTGCTCGTTCGTTTTTTCGGTTGTTGTCGTTATCACAGTTACTGTCGTCATCGCAGTTGTTGTTAAATCCTCTTATTTTCTTGTTGACCATGTCTCGTATATTCTAATTTATTGCAATTGTATTTTGTTTGATGTCGAGAACAATTAGGGAGTCGCCTCTAAATCCTACTGGCTTATGTAATAATCTAACTAGTGTCATAAACAATATCAAAATCCATTACCATCATCAAATAATCTGAGGTATTTGACCAAACTTGATCGCCCAAATTGGAAGAACTGATAAGATCGTCCTCTAGATGGACAGGCTGTTTACAATGCTGTTTTGTGGCAAGATGGGTCTGGCCCTTTTGTCTTGGACACTGATTCTCGGGTGTCTTGAGAGAGAATCTGGAATGGGGTGCTGTGGTTAGGAAAAGTGACTCCCTCTCTCCTCCGCGTCTATGTTGTTTTGATGATTTCTGTCCATTTCAGTGTTCAACTCAGGCGTTGCACAACTCACTGCCTGTGCCCAGCATGCAATGATGGATGGTGTCATGGTTTGGAGATCATCCGGGCCTAATGGTTTTGGAGATGATCTGGATGGGAGGGAAGGGAAGGGAAAGCTAACAAATGAACTTTGGCCACGTCTCCTTAGCTATCTACTCGGAAAGTTTTGGACATGAGACATTTAACAGCAGATTTTAGCGTGTTCAACCTGCGGAAAATGGCACTCATTCAGATGTATGGGGCAGACATGGCTTGCTTGAACGGACGACTAAATTTAGAGATTATTTGGACTTGGACGGCTAGATTCCTTTGGTTAATATGAAGGAATGGCAGGTTAGAAGCATGAAAAACACAAAGGGAAAAAGAGACGGATTCTTGGAGGTGAGTAAAGGCATACATGCGTGCAGGTATTGCCTGCAGAAGTACCAAGAATTCTCAGACATCAAGTCAGCATATGATGTGGTAACGGAGGCAAAATGGGCGAACTATACTGGAACATAAGTCGCAGAACAGTGGTCCTGACCCATCAACTGGAACCAACATAAAAATTGATTTAATCTAATACATATTTATAACCTTTTCAAGGCACTTTTAAATGATCGACCAGAACATGGCAAGCAGCATATAACATCAAAAGCAGCAGTAAAACCCACCCATCAATTCTCTCAACGGTATCCTAATGTATGCAATTTGAAGTCAAAATCCGGGCGTAGGATTCAGAAAAACGAGACTCCGCCCAAAATTCAGTGAGCTCAATGTCAGCCTCTGATACGCAGATGACGATACTTCCAGGGATTTCAATTATCGTACACAGAAAACAACAAAGAAAGGTTAACCAGTATTCCCCTTATAGAAGAATGAAGAATGTAGCAAACGCTGCATTGGAAAGGCCGAGGAGGATACACCCACACAATTCCATATCGAGGTAACTATGGCAATGGACATATATGAAAACAGCACTTTATGGTATAAACCAACATCAAAACCAGCCCGAGAACTATAACACCATTGAGAATTTAAGGAAACAAAGTCCCAGGAACAAATCTCAATCTGCCACATTAAACCAGAACACAGTAAGAAATCAGCAACCAGAAACAAATGGGATTAGGAAAGGCTAACAAGTACTTCACCTGAATTGATGTTCAAAATGTGGATCTGCGGATGCTCTGCTCAAGCAAGTCATCTAGTTGACAATAATCTCATCTACCAATTTACCAGAAAGTGAATTTAGTATCAACCTCATAACAAATTAACCAGACCTGTAGGTGCAGTTTTGATCTAAGAAAAAGATACCCAATTAGCCCTTCAGACTTGATTTTCATGTTAAGGGAACAAGACAAGTTCACATATATTTCGCAACTGAAGCTCATAGCACAGAGTTCCATTGATAAAATGCAAGATTTTAACACACAAAAATCGGAAAAAGCATGCAAAAGCTAGGCAATGAGATTTCTTCACATCCATCTGCTACCCTTGTCACTTTTAATATCATCTACTAAAACAAAATCAGATTTCACAAGCCAGAAAAACAACTATTACCAGAAAAAAGGAGCAAGGTCTGCCTAAACTTGAACACAAGAGAATCTCACGAAATCCTCATTTATCCATTTCAGCTGCCAGCAGCAAACACAGATTACATTAAAAAATTACCAACAAATAAAAGTTCCCTCAAAAAAGAAAATTCCTGTCAAATATTAGACATAAGAGAATCTTTAAAAGAAGACAAGGATAAAGCATGAGCTTAATGTTAGACAGAGCAATGAATTCAGTGACTAATGCCCTTCTTTGCTTTGAGTGATTCCAAAGCCTTCTTCCTAAGTTCAATCTCAAGCTTTTTCTGCTCAGACTGTGTGTCATCATCATCACTTGGATGAGACACCCTCTTCCCATTGTGTTCATCGTAGGAAGAACTAGATGCATCACGGGGCTTCAATTTCATCTTCTCTGCACGACGTTCTTCCCTTTTGTGACGTCGCTCCTCACGACGTCGACGCTTCTCCTCCTTCCGCCGTCTCTTCTCTTCCTTTCTCCTCTTCTTAGACTCTTTCCTACCCTCAATTTCAGATTCATAGCTGTCATCATCATCTGATGCTAGTTCTCGCCGATGCAATCTTTTATGTTTCCGCTTTCGCTTCTCAGCTCTGGGTTTATCACTCAACTCAGAACCAGAATCAAATTTACCACCACCATTACTATGATCAACTTTGTCGACCAAAATGGGTGTACTTTCTGATTTAGGGCGTCTTTCAATGTCCTTAGCACTATTAAGGTGCAAATGGGTCTCATCTGGCTTGTGAACCTCTTCTTTGTACCTCAGGGATTTTTGTCCATCAGAGTTTTCAGGATGAACCCCCCTCACAGTAGACTTTTCACTGTAAGAGATGTAACAGAGAATCAAATATATTGGTTAGTACACAAGCAGACACAACCAATCAAATTAATAAACAAGAGATGGGAAAGCCAGTTAATATATACCTCTTCATTTCCTGATCTATCTTCCTAGGTTCCATCCTATCAGTATTGCCCCGAAACTCAGTAGCCCGTTGAGATCCCAGTCTTTGAGGAGGCTGCTCATCCTTGTGATGAACCTTCACAGGAGAGAGTTTCTGCTTAGCAACAGTGGATGAATTTATAGATCGCTTCTGTGTAGACCTAGCTTCCCTACCATCATCCCTACAACTCAAAGGTGCCACTTGGTAAAGTTAGAGAGCTATTTCAAAACATCCAACAAGCCAAAAATAACTAAGAGAATTTCTAGAATGATCAGGAGGCATTAAATCATGATTCTAACCGAGCTCCATCAGTTGCTTCATGACAAGGTTTCTGTTCCCTTGGCTTCCAAGGAGGACTTAGGCTGTCATCACGCATCGATCTCCCTCCTCTCCGATGCACTGGACTTTCATATGGACCATGCAGCCTTCTACAATACTCAAAAATGTGACAAAAAAGCTACTATGTATGTATAACATATATATTTGTATCCAAGCTCCAAACTAGCAATCAAAAAATCTGAAAGTTGTAGAATACAGTAGTTACATACCTTCTTTCTTCACTATGACTCCTATCTCTAGCAGTTGGTGGAGATTCTGAATGGATGGGAGACCTATATGGTGAAGGTGAAGAATCTGGCATTTTATTGTTAAGATCTTTCCTATCCTTTGAGACCCTCACTGGCGACCTCAATGAACCACGGGTCTGCTGCAGAGCAGACATTTTATCCTGGGCCCTGTACCACAAGTTTTCACAATGCTGAGAATGAATTGCTGCATTCCCAAGGTAGAGAAATTGAGCTAAGAGGATGTAGCTGCCAATTTTTTCACATACCTGGTCCTTACCCTAGGAGACTGCAGAGGTGATCTCCTTTGTTCTCTGTGAGACATTCTCCTTACAGGTGAAACAGACCTATTTTGGACTGGAGATGGAGAACTTGATCCATAAGGTGAAGGCGACCTATATAGAGAAGGAGATGAAGATCTCCTGCGAGCAGGAATTGGGGACCTACGCCGAACAGGAGATGAAGAACTGGATCTGTATGGAGAAACAGACCGACGACCAGATGGAGCTGGCAATCTTCTGCGGGCAGGAAGAGGGGACATATGATGGACAGGAGATGGAGAACTTTGTGAAGGAGACCTTCGACGGGGAGAAGGTGGTGATCTCCGGTGAGTAGTAACAGGTGACCTATGTCGAATAGGAGAATAAGACCGTAGGTGAGAAGTAGATGGGGACCTTTGATACCTGCGAGGAGAGGGAGAGGGTGACCTGCGCCTAAAAGGATGGGTAATTCTACGTCGAGGCAGAGGTGATCTACGTCGGATGGGTGAACGCGATCTACGCCGCACAGGTGAAGGTGATCTACGATGTCGAATGGGTGAACGTGACCTGAGACGTCGACCTGGAGAGGGTGATCTACGAATTCTTGGGGGTGAAGGTGACCTACGCTGTCGAATAGGTGACCGTGATCTACGGCGCATAGGTGACGGTGATCTACGCCGAATTTGAGATTGCATTCTGCGACGTACTGGCGATGGAGATCCATGTTGTGACAATGATCTGGATCTTCTCCTGGAATAAGATGATCTCCTCCTTAGAGGAGAAGGGGATACCTGAGAAGAATGTCGACGACGAGGTGCAATAGATCGTTTTCTTGGTGAGCGACGTCCTTCAGGTGATCTAGAAACACTCCTTGAACTCTGCCTATCACTTAAATTTGTAAGAAGCGTGTCAGAAGATACCCAAAACTGATTAAAGTGAGAAATAAAAACAAAAAATCCATGCAGCAGCTATTCAAGTTAATACTAAAATGAGTTGTTTTATAAATGAATGCAAATGCAAGCCAAAGGAATTCAATGCAGTGATTATACAGTTACTATTCGCATATAAAAGACATACCCAGAATAACTCCTAGAATTTGAAGGTGACCTACTGCTCTGAGAAGATGAGTGTCTGCAAAACAAATAGCAGATAACAAAATCAACTACAATGACAGTTGCATGTTTTAAAATTGCAATCCTGGGACAAAATCAACTATAATGACAGCAAGAATGATTAGCCAGGGGATGGGGGCAAATGATTAGCTAAATGGGGAAATCTAGAAACCCTGGAGGAGTTATGACAGGTCCAACTTGATCCCATGGTCTAAGAAAGGGACTGACATTCATAAATAAAAAAATGCATTGCATATTTGGTAAGTGCAATAGTTAACCATGGTTTTCAAAATGGGACTAGTGAACTGCTGCACCAGTCATGGGTCCAATCTGGTTTGGTTATTGAACTGGAAAAGGACTTAGCACACACACACACAAAAAAAAGCTGGTCCACCCAGAGTAACCCAGCCGCCCTGGGTGACCCCGTGGCTGGCCAGGTTGTTGATAATCTTTTATTTCCTGTTTTTAAAGTCCAGATTTTAAAACTATGTGATTAACAGATGACGAAGAGCTATATGAGAAAGCCTAATGGAAAAGACAGGGGTTTAGTCTGTCTTGCAAATACTTACTAAAATTGCAAACAATGTCAGTTCTCAATTTTGAAAAATTTTAGCTACTTTAAATTTAATATTGCTAGAATTGGTACTAGAGCATACCATTAGTTCCAGTAATGGTGCTACTAATTCTGTCTTCATTCAATTGATCTGTGGTCCCACAAAGATAAGTTTCTAGTTTATAATCAGTGAAATTGTTGTACCTTAGGAAAAATGTCAAGCAATCTGATAAGCATGTTGCAGGAAGGTCATGTATTTCAAAGACGCAAACTACATAAGGGCAACATAAACAAGCAAAACCAGTTAGATAAATCATCACAAACGACATATACTTTTCAGTTGACATTCTTAAAAGAGAGTTAGTTTTACTGTGTTCCAAAATGTCATTTCCTTGTGCAGAGATCAGATGCACAGCTCTATATTTATGGTTAATTTGACATAATAAAAAGAACACATCGGACTGACAGTATAGATATAGATGCTGCCACAATGAACTGCAATGTAAATGCTTAAACCTGCTTCTTCCTCTCAAGCGGTTCTTTTCAGTTTCTTCCCCATCTGCGGGATATACAGTTGAATCCTTTGGTAACACATGCTTTGAGGTTGGCTCCACAGCAGGACTTTTGGCCTCGCCGTCCTACAGTAGTTTGAGGTAAAGGACATGAGCCCAAATAATTGCTAGCTGAATGCCATGAAAACACAAACTAAAGTTAAAACCAAAATACCCAATTCCGAGGAATTTAAAGCCGGCATGAATAAGTTAGTATTACCATCTTCCTTGATCTCTCTAGCTCAAGCTCCCTGCTCTCCTTCTCTTTCTTCTTCTGAATTTCATGTGTTATTCTATCCACCTCCGCCTGCAGCGAGCAAAACATGCCTGTTAAGAAAGAGAATTTTGAAGATAATACTTGAATGTAAATTTGAATTAATATAAAACCTGTTTCCTCAGAGTTTCTTCTGCTTTGGCATCCAAGAATTGTTGAGGAACGCCACTTTCATTCTTCTGCGCACTGAGAAGAAGTGACCAAAGTTCTTTCATAAATTTTCCAGTGTTCTTCTCCATGAATCCTGTAAGCGATACATGCACCTCCTTCCCATTCACTTCCTGCATTCAAGAACATCAACATGTAGCATGTGACATCAAAGATATAAACAAAGAATGTAGAGAACAGAGTGTAAAAACCATAGCATCAATTCTTAGCCAAGTTTTCTATTAAGATGTTCTTGCCAATAATTAAGATTCCTAAAGCGAGCACGTTTACATTCGGCAGCAAAGACCCAGAAAAAAAATTGAAAGAGAAATGAGGCTAGGGCGTTTTACCTTCCCATCAAGGAGACCATAGATAAAGTTGATGAGAACTTCATCCTCGAAACCCAGAAACTCCGTGACCCGGTGAGCAATCCATGGTCTAATAACATCCATCTTCACTTTCCTCGTATCAACCTAATTACACAGGCGTCTCACATTTCATCAAAACATATAACACCAAAAGAAAAAAAATTCAACAGCACACTAGAGAAACAACAACAGCAATTCAAGAAATCCAAATATTCATCAACTTTTAAAGCTACTAAGCTCCAAAATCACTTATATAATAACCGGAAAGAATAACATAAGAAGTTAAGAAGACGAACAAGATATTCCAATTCGGGGGCGAACTTCTGCGATTTTAACAGTTTCGCCTGCTTGTTCGAGAATCGCGTATCCTGATCGGCAGACGTGCCCTGTCAAAAACCACCAAAAATACAAACAAAAAATTAAACTAAAATAACAACATACACACACGCAACTACTGATCCAGACTTGAGATCTGGAAGTAGCGAGACTTGAAATTGGATTTAAAATATTATATAATAATAAAAGAAAATTCCGATCAAGAAAATTACCCGGAAAAACCCGCCGGACATTTTCTAGGGTTTTGGCTTCCGCTCGGCAAATTCTAGAAGATCTGTTGCGATTGTGGGGCGCGGACACAGCGTCCTTGCAAGATCGGTAGCGTTTTTATATTTATTTTGGGAATCAAATGAAAATGAAAATCGTGCGTGCCTGACACGTGCGCGGGTGGACAGGTCTATCTCCGATAAATATCTGATTTTTTTTTTAAAAAAAATATTTTAAATAATAAAAAGAAAAAAAAAAATATATATATATATATATATATATATATATATATATATTAAATTTTATTTTTAACTACTCAAGTAGAAAAATACAGTCTCTAACAATGGCGTTTTATCACCCTCCCCCAATCCCGTTTTTTATTATATGATTTTTGGGGGGGGGGGTTTATTTTTTTTTTAATTTTTATTTATAGAGGATTTCGTTTTTTTGCCTTAATTTTCTCAGCGAATTTGGGTGAAAAAAATGTTAAATTAATAATTAATACGGCTAAAACTTGGTTAATTAACTTACGGAACGGAATGCCGATGGGGTCACATACAAATATTTGGAACATAAATTGTTCTAATAACTATGAGCTGGAAGCCACGTATTTTTAATTCGTTTCTCACATGCACGTATGGCGCAATGCTAACAAATATAATTATAATAGAAATGCGTGTATTTTCTGTGGTTTTACGTAGATCTCCGACCGGCCGGTTTGCTTCGATTTCGGCTTTGTTTTTTCTTATAATTTGTTTTTAAATTGTAGTCCGAAACTCCAAAAAAAAAAAAAAAACCTAAAATTTTAATCATTTGAATGCTTTGGAAAGACGCGTTGCGATGTTTTTCTTTTTCTTTTTTTTCTATGGAGGGGGGGGGGGGGGCGGCACAGCCCCCCCTGCGGGACACTAAACGGCGTCACCCAGAGATCCAATAAGTCCAAATCACTGTAGTATCGACACGTGGACCCATCCATATAATCGGATGCAAACCTATTTATATTCCACTCTTTATTCTTCTTTGTCGTCCGCCCTCCCCCCCTCTCTCTCTCTCTCTCTCTCTCTCTCTCTGTGATTTCCCTTCTCGACGCGTGCGCTCAACGGACCCGACCCGAACTCGAGACGCCATCTAATCTTGAATCGGACCGGGGAACGATCCCGTATTGTCAATTCTCTGTCAAGATTTTTCAGAGTAAAGGAAGATTATTTGAATTTTGTGGAATCGGAGGTTGGAGGTTGTTGAGAAGATGGCGACGTCGACCACGACCAGCACGGTGTACGTCCACGTAATCGAGGACGTCATCAACAAGGTCAGGGAAGAGTTCGTCAACAACGGCGGCCCCGGCGAAAATGTCCTTAACGAGTTACAAGGAGTAAGAAACAATCTTCTCGATTCTTCCCTTTCTTTTTTGAAATTAGGGTTTTTCTGATTTGGCGGATTTGGGTTTCTTTTTTTATTTTTTTGGGGTTTTGACTTTGGGGGTTATGGTTAGATTTGGGAGATGAAGATGATGCAAGCGGGAGCTATCTGCGGTCCAATAGAGAGGTCATCAGGTTCAAAGGCAGCACCGGGGGCGCCTCCTTCGGTTGGCGATCTTAATGTACCATACGAGGCAACATCCGAGGAGTACGAGACTCCAACTGCTGAGATGCTCTTCCCTCCTGTGAGTATTATTAGCAACCCCATTTAGAGGAACCGTGATATCTATCAACTCGGGAATTCACTCGGCTGAGATATTGGATGGTTGTTTGTTTTTGTGTCAACTATTGACTAATGTGTGGAATTTTGAAATGAGTATCTTAGATACTTCTGTATTCAATGGATGTTCTCCAATCCATTGTTCCTGTTGTTGATTCATATGTTGAGTAATATTTTCTGTGGCTAGCTGAGATTTTCTGTGGTTTGTGTGCTGCGAGTGATCATTGTATGTGAATTTTGGAATGATTTGACCGTTTTGTTATTTGATGACTGGAAGTTTGATTTGAGTATTGGGACTTGCAGACACCTTTGCAAACTCCCATGCAGACACCATTGCAAACTCCCATGCAGACGCCTCTCTCAGGCAGTGTGCAGACTCCTTTACCTGGAAATGTGCAGACGCCTTCACCTGGAAGCGTGGACAACTCCTCTACGTACAACATTCCCACTGGACCTACCAGTGACTATCCCACTCCTTTAAGTGATACTGGTGGTAGTACCGAGGCAAAAGCTGGAAGGCCTAGCCCGTATATGGTAACACTGCTGATTTTTCTTATCCAATTTGATTGCTTCCCACTAGTTACACAGCTTTTGTTCCAAGTATAGGGATATGTCTCCGTGCGTGTGTGTGTGTGCGCGTGCATCCTTGCTTGTGTCTGTTTCATTTTTTATTGTTTTGGTTTTTTCTGGGTGTTTGGTTGGGGGAGGGGGGGCTGAACTCTAATGAGACATTGGAGGGGCTAGAAGTTAACTGGCTTACATATCTCGTATTAACCATGCTGTTTCCCAAGCAGCAACCTCCTTCTTCTTGGATTAACCAAAGGCCTCCCCTCAGTGTTGATGTGAATGTTGGTAAGTTTGATACGCGAGCTAGACATCTTCCCCCATTGTTTTCTCCTTGTCGTTGCTGCACTTAGTAGTGCTTAACTGATGTGAAAATACTGTGTAGCTTACGTGGAAGGGCGGGATGAGGTGGAACGAGGACACTCCCATCAACCCCTAACACAGGTGGCTGTTGTGACTTGTGTATGTGAAACCTATAGAATGATGTATGGCTATATGCTTGGAGGAAATTTCGTGACCAAAGATTTACATGTTGAAGTCAATACCTGATTTTTTTAAAACGGTGTTGCTATGGTTGCTTGTTGAACATCGGATACAATTCCAGGATTTCTTTGCAACATCTTCTGGAAAGCGAAAGCGTGAGGATTTCGCTACACGGTATAGTAATGGTGGATTCATACCCCAGCAAGATGGAGCCGGAGATGTCACATTTGAGGTTTTGCAGGTTGTGTTTCTTGCCTTGTTTGATTTATTTGTCATTTTGTTGTCAACTGTCATATTTTTCTTTATAGATTAACATTTTGCTTATCATGTTCCTGTTAATTATGAATGTTAGAGCATTTGATGATCTGCAAATGATCTGCTTTCTTAGATGTTGGAAATTTATTGGTCATTAGCTTTGTCTTTGTTCTGTCCATTGCCTTCTCCATCATTTTTGGCTAAAATTGAATGTTTTTAATTTTCAGTTTTATGGGCAGATGAAAATTATGGGTAAAACTTGATTCTGGATGGAATAGTTGGCATTTATTTCTCATCTCAAATATGAGCATCTGTTTAAGGTTCTTTGCTACTGCTATCTAATTATAAGACTGTTGCTCCTGGTGATCTGCAAACACACAACCTCCATGAATAGCTCGTTTTGTGAATCAGTCCTGCTTAGCACAAATCCTGATAGCCTTATTACCTTCCATAACAATCGATAAAAGAACAAACATCTGGGGAAGAAGGCACATTGCATGGTTGGTCAAGCTAGGGGGGGATAGCTAATCCAACCTGACTTTCTGGACTTTGTATGCTTATTTTTGCTCCTTTATAATGTGATTGGGGACAAGTTAAATTTCAATCAGAGTGTGTTTTAAGCTGTTGATGGTCTCAGAAGTCTTACAGGGAGCCATTTTGATTAAATAAAGGAGTTAGCTAGTTATCAATTGTTATGGTCGGAAGTCCAGAGTAAACGTCCTCTACACCCCCCACTCTGTGTTTTTCTCTATAAGTTCTCACCCTGTTCTTGTCTGTCTCTCTGATTTAAACTAGTTGATCTGACATCAGAAATTGAATGAGATTTTGTTTCTTCTTAAAGTTGTTGTTACTTCAGAAACAGCTTATCTCTATGAATAATATAATGTTCAATTTCAGGTAATCCAAGGGAATGATTCCCCTGGTAGATGTAGCTCAGTCACTGATAAAAGAGAGAGCTTAACACGTGTGGCAAGGTCATCTTCAATGATACCTCAAGTGGATGGGCCCATTCCTGATCCTTATGATGATGAGCTTTCAACTCCCAATGTGTGTATTCTTCTTCTTCTCATTTTCTTCAAATACAGATATGCAATGAAATATGTAGTTCTTCTGCTTTTCTGTCTGGAGATACGTGCATTGGGAAAAATGCTGGTTAATGTCTTGCTTGTACCAGCACAATGTCTCCATGTTATAAATATTTCTTACAGTCACCGTTCCAACACAGGGTCTAATATTCCTTCATGATTTTTGTATCAACTAACCAAGTAATGTGTGCTGAGGGGTGAAAAATAGAAATATATGAAAGACTGGGTTCTCTGTCCAAGGGGCTTGTAGGATGTCTCTTCTTATTAGTTTGGAGGACCTAATCTACCTGAAATTTCCATAGTGCTCATAATGGTTTTCTTATTGTCAGTTTCAAAGTCTTACTTCATACATACATTTAAAAGCATGCAGTCAATGGTCTTTGCATTCTCAAAATGTAACATACTTTTCTTGTTGTCTTGAAGAACAACAAAAGTGATATGTTGGGTTGCTTTTTGATTATTCAATTTGGCACTTGTGTACTGCATGAAATATGTATAGTAGAGCTGTAAAATGCTTTGAGTCATTTTAAAGTATAGCAGTGTATGATTATGGGATGTGGAAATGATTGTCTCTTCCCATAGGGTGATTTATCCGGCTTTATTGTCTCACATTGCATAACTATGCTCATGTATTCATAACCTGATTATGGCCATTTTGCCTTAGTTTGCTAATGAGGTATCACCCTTTTAATTTTCTTTTCCTTAAAGATCTACAATTATCAAGGAGTTGTCAATGAAGATTACAACATTGCAAACACACCAGCTCCCAGTGGTAAGTGGTGAAAAAATGTATTTTGCGCAGACACATGCCTTCATGTGTATGTTAATTGCACCGTCTATTTTTCATTTGCCTTCTCTCTCCTTCTCCCAGACATGCAGGCAAGCACTCCAGCTATTGCCCCTCTAAACGATGTTGGAGATGACGATGACAATGATGAGCCACTGAATGAAGATGATGATGACGATGATTTGGATGATGTGGACCAAGGAGAGGAGCTGAACACACAGCATCTGGTTTTGGCCCAATTTGATAAGGTTATATTGGCTCTTCTTTATCTGATAGTGGTGGAATCTGTTAATCTGTGTCTTAAAATGTTGTACATTTGGATGGAATAGGTGACTCGCACCAAGAGCAGGTGGAAATGCACCCTCAAGGATGGTATTATGCATATAAACAACAAGGACATTCTCTTTAACAAGGTTTCTTCTGAATCAAATAATTTATGGTCTTCTTACATTTTCTGTAATATTCAAACCTTATTTTCCTTTCTGATTAATGGCTTTTGTCTGCAGGCAACGGGAGAATTTGACTTCTGATTTTGTTAGAGAAATGTCTGCTCACCAGCAACTAGTATTTGCTTCAAAAGAGCAAACCCGGGGTGTCATGGGATGCTGCGTAATTTTGTTTAGTTGTTATTATTGAGGTCAAGTGAGATTCGTGAGATGCTTAAATTAATAACTTCCAAAGATGAGGTTGTACATAAAGAGCTCTTTCTCCTTTATATTGTGGATGGCTACTCAGGAGTTGTTATTGAAAATTTTCCCTTTTTATGAAGGAGCTTGTAATTTTACCAGTCAATTGACTTGAAAACATTGGTTGATTCAAAATCGCCTTTTTTGTTCATTGATGCGCCGCTCTTTGGGTTTTTCTTTTACACCCGCTTGACTCGGATATTCCTCTCTGGAGAATGCACAATATTTTGCTTTCTTGGGCTCTTTTGCGGATTTCGCAAGATGGTATGATGTGATCATTGTGTGTGTGTGTGTCCCATTTTTTCATCTTTCTTGTGTTTTCCCTAAGATGACCGTCTTCGCTGCTTGATGGCCGTAGTTGTTTATAAGCTAGGAAATGTTATATGGTTCATGAACATTTCCTTGTTCGATTTATCATCCGCGTAAGTCGGGTTGCAATCTCATGTTTTTTGTTTCGCCTTTTTCATGGAATAATCGGAAACACGTACAACAACCACTTTACAGTTTGCTACCTTAAGAAGCTGCAATTGTGCGTAAAAACAGGGTTGGGGCAACTGCAGGAGATGAATCCCGAGTGTTTAAGGACAGCCAGGGAAAGTGAACCTTTCTCACGGAACAATCTATAAATTCTCATTGTGCATGATTGACAAAGCGCACATCTAACAAGAAAGTAAATGAGGACGATGGCTCCAAATGCCATCACTCTGCTGGTTACCCCTTCATAATCTTGCCTTGTAACTGGAAATCTGAATTCTTCTGTCCGTAGTGCCATTGGTGGGAAATTGGAGTGGGAGATAAAAAGGTCTCTCTATAAGGAAGAAAAGTGTTGGTGGCGCCTGTGATGGTATTAGGTGGATGTCTGCTGCTGACTTTTCCTTGTGATTGCGAGAGCTCGAGCATTTGGTGATGAGAAAATGGATGTGAAGTGTTGGTTTTCCATCAAATATATTTTCAAAGGGAATGCCACTGTCTAAGCGGATACCGGTGATAAAAAAATAAATGGACTTTTTTTTCTTGGTGTTTTTGTGTGTCCTTAGGAACCAAGATTTGATTCATATAACTGACATCAGGAGCCCAACTCTTCTAAAACTTAAGGGTTATAGCTGAATACCTACAGCTTTAAATTGGGACCTTGGAATGGGTAGGGGAGTTTTATGCATCGTGTTGGATACAAAAGGTTAAAATGGTTATGGTTTTACTGCCATTTATGATGTTTTTGTCTGATTTCAAGCAACATTAAGTTCCAGAGTCACGGCTTTTACTCGTACAGGAAGAAGGTCATTTAAGAAATCTCTATCAGCTGATTTGCACCTCTCATAGGCACGTTGGAAGACTTCTATAGCACCCCTTTTATTTTAAATGGCGGCTTGTATCTCTTGACCTCACAATCTTATTCCGTGTCCTAGGGACTTTAATCAATGACCTCACGTTGATATTATTGTTAGAATGAGGTGTCGTTATCACACCAAAAATTTGAACTATTAGTAAATAAGTAACTTTATTTTCTTTAAACTGCATTTAGCATTGAGGGGCTGTATCAATTACAAATGTTGTACTGGGCTGTTAGTCCCACCAAATCCAAAGGGAAATAGCCAAAAGTAACCTCTCTCAAAATTGCAGAGGCCATTCTATGTTGTTTGTAGCTCAAGAACGAACCTCTAGGCTGAATAATGGAGAAATTCGAAATGCTAGGATTGAACAAATTAAAGTTAACATTGCTTGCACCTTACTAATTGAATTAATTATCTCAGAAAGTTCGACTGAAAATGGAAACAGTTACAGGGTTGCCTAGCTTTTCATGGATTAAAATACTTTATCCAATATTCATGTTGCTTAAAATGACAATTCTAATGGCTGAACTAAATACTAATTGACTTAAACTGTTATCACCTACAAAGTCAACAACCAGTTGGCAACATCAGCACACCATAGTTCTTTAGATGCTGATTGTCTTCTGCTTCACCACCAATTTTATGTCTTTTGTGTTATACAATGAATTTTGTCTAAGCTTCATGGCATTTTTCCTATTCAATGACCACAGCTGAGGAATGAAGTGCTGCTGGAGAAGGAATGCGCATAATAATCATAGGACTCGGGGAAAGACGAGATGCAATGTTCGGGTTCTTCAGGGATAATTGTGATCGAACCAGTACCAGCATGCCCAAAGCCATCCAGTTGTATCCCTGGCAAGGTGGCATTTCCATCCAAATATTGCACAACTTGCCTCATGCTAGGCCTAGTTGCTTGTGTAGGGTGAGCACAAAGCAGGCCAAGCTTCAAAACCAAGTCCATTTCTTCTACCACAAAGTTTCCTTCCAATCTAGGATCACTTGTCTGAAGAATGGTTCCCCTTCTCCAGTGCTCAAGGACCCAGTCAGCCAAAATAACCTCCTCAGGTGATCTCTCTGGTTCTACAGACTTCCTTCCACAAGCTATTTCAAGCAAAAATATGCCAAAAGAAAAGACGTCACTGCTGGTTGTGAACCTTCCTGTTCTAGTAATCTCAGGCGCGAGATATCCCACAGTTCCAACTACACGGGTTGTTTGAGGAGTTGCTCCATGTTCATGGAACTTGGCAAGCCCAAAGTCTCCTAATCGTCCGTTAAGATCAGCATCCAACAGAACGTTGCTTGCTTTGACGTCTCTATGCAGAACAACTTGTTCCCACTCTTCATGGAGGTAATGAAGAACAGATGTAACTCCTCTGAGAATTTGGTACCGCCGAACCCAATCGAGGCCGGGTGCTTCATTGCTGAATAGGAGCTTGTCCAGGCTTCCATTTGGCATATAATCATAGACCAAGAGAAGCTCCCCTTTTCGCCGACAGTAGCCCAGGAGCTGGACTAAGTTTCTATGCCTTAGCATCCCCATGCTAACAATCTCAGCAACAAATTCCTTCATTCCTTGTTGGGTATCATGGGAGACTTTCTTTACGGCTATTGGCACATTGGAAGAAGGTAATACTCCTTTATATACCCTTCCAAAACCTCCTCTTCCCACCAACGCTCTGTCCTCGAAACCTTTAGTTGCTTTGTACAAATCCTTGTAAGAAAATCTTTGAGGACCATATCCCTGTTCCCAATCTTCATTCACTTCTTCGTATTTCTTCCTTCTGTGGATATAGACACCTCCAGAGACTAGGAGTACAAAAAATCCTGCCATTGATGGCATTAAAATTCTCAAATCTAGTTTGTTTTTCGATTTCCCGTTGGCGGGAAGTGAAGGAAGCATTGACTTGTCAAGACCTTGTGCTTGCCCAATTTTGCTGAAGCTCCAGCCCAAAATGTAGTGGTAGCTTGATATTTCTCCAGTGGATGAAGAGAAACCAATATGCATAGAATCCTTAAGGATGACAGAAAGATCTAGAAATGTTGATAGCAAAGGTTGGCTTGGCTTTTGACTGGTAATAGGAGCGAGTGTTACATTGATCAGCTTCTCTGTTCCATCATAATCTATCCAAGCTTGAATTAGATCCCCGCTTATAAGCTCCAAGCTCTTATTTTCCCCGTCTTTATCTGAGTAGTAAGTAACGTAAGCTGAAACGTTGGATATCAAGCTATTAACATCAACTCCAACATGGTTGTCGTCCTTGTCTTGAAGATCCGGGCTCCGTACGGTGTCTAGCTCCACTGCAAGTACACGGTTTGAGGACAAACCATTGCTCATAGAATTGAAGAGGCCAAGGTACTGTGTTTCAAGGGCCCCCGGGAACTCTGTAGTCGGAGAGATAGTGAAGGCAAGGCCATGGCCACCAACTGTTGGCAACTCCGGCACTATGGCAAAGACAAAGCTGGTAGAAAATGAGAAAGACCCTCCTGAACTGTTGGCGAATTTGAGTGGAAAGGGGAGGAAAGCACGACCAATTTGTTGCTTGGAAGTGTTCGTCAGCTCCAACAGGCCATTGGGATGGATCTTCGCGATCCCATTGAGATGAAGATTGGCTCCAACAAAGCCATTGTAGATGAACTGGAGTTGGTCGTCCTGAGCCAACCCCGAGTGTCCCAAGAATTGAAAACAGCAGACAAGAATAAGCTCAGCAATCATTTTGAAAAGCATGAGACACAACTGATTCTGCTATTTGCTGGTTTGCTGCCGCATACAAGAAGCTTTCTTCTACTAGTGTTTCCGCTTGGGTTTTATAGGAAGGAGTTAGAATAATTATACCTTATTTTAAATTTAGTTTATAATAAAAGAATGTTGAAAAAGAATTATAAAACTGATTTTAAGTAAATTTAGTATTAAAACTTCATTATCTTCATCGTTGTTGCGGTGCTTCGGGTGTTGAAGCTGCAACGTGGACCGGCTTTTCCACAATCCTCGGAGACCAAATATTTATTCCATACCGAATCATGCAAGGAAAGAGACAAGAGAATTCAGTGGCCCCAAAAAATAAAAAAATAAAAAAAGAGAGAGAAATACTTTCATCGTGTCTTGAATCACAGTATTTTACATTAATGAAGAGTTTGAAATCATCATTTTATCTAAACCAAGTCAAGTCAAGTGAAGAAACACTCAAGCATGTTCCTCATCAAATGTTAAGACACGATAACTGGAAAGAATTCGCAAAATATGGAACAAAAAAAAAAAAAAAAAAAAGAATAGTCCTCCGGCGTGGCGAGAAAAAGGAGGCCTTTTGGAATTAGAAAAAGTCGTCGTTCAAAACCAATGCCATTTGAACAATGCAGTTGATTGATGAATGAAAATGATAGGTTGAATTTTCGAGGTTGAGGCCCGGTTTAATGTACGTTAGAGGAAAGGTCAGCATCAAATTGAATCAAATGTCACGGTGGCTTAACATCCAAGAAATGTAGACTCGGCAATTGTTGATGATGGGTCAAAAGTCATCGGGTCTGGACAAAGAGCCAGGCCTCGTAGTCATTATCCGCCATTGCGCCGACGCCTTGGATACAATCAGGGTTTCTCCCTTTTTCTTTTCTTTTCTTGAAAATAATAATAATAATAATTTATTTATTATTATTTTTTTAATTCCTGCTCGCCAAGAGTAATATGGAGAATTGAATTTTAGTGCAACAGAAAATTTATTTTGTTGTAGAATTAAATTTATAAGTTGGAGTTGTTAAAATGACTTTTTTTTTTTTTTGTAGATATAAAATAAAAAATTTGACTAACAAAATACAACAATAATAAAATTATATTAAGTATAAAATATAATTAATTTATATATTATATATATAATATTAATGTAATATAAAGTAGTGTATGCGTAAATAAATATTAAGTGTATTTATTTAAATTTATTATTTCTGAATTTACTTAAATTTGGTGTAGTTAAGAGCCTCTTCTATTCCTTTTATTCTTTTTGGGCGAGTTTCTACGGTTAATACGCCTGGGGTCAAATTCGATGCCAGATATGTTCTGATCTATCTTTTTGATCTAATGTGTTCTGATCCAGTCTAAGATCTTATCAAAGGATAATTTTGGGGAGTCATTTGACTTGAGCACGTCAAAAGCAATGGAGTAGGCGCTGATGAAATGATTTCCGCAGCTACAATCATCGTTCCATGCGAAAATTTTGGATTTCTTGGATGTCAGGGATAGTCAACTCTGTTGGGTTTCCTGCGATTGTTTTTGCTAGAGATACCATTCAAAGTTGAGGATTTTTAGTTGTGTCAAGCCACGTTTAAGGCAGAAATCAAAGAGGGGCTAGACGAGAAATCTAACGTTCGTCTCCCATTCAATCCCAATTACAATTGCATCTCGAAAAAATAAAATAAAATAAAATCCCAATTACAATTGAGCTCTGGAACAGACAGGCTATTGTGGGATGGCACTTCCAATGCCCAATGGTAGCTACTGAATGTCTCTCAGTTGGCTTGTAGTATTCTTCCATGGCTTTCTTCCTCGACAGCTGCAACAGAAAAAAGGAATCAAATGAGTGAATCTAAACACAATTAACGCCTAAATTGTACCACTAAAGACGATATTAGAAACTGGCGGGAAAACCGTGTTACCTTCATGAGGATTACTTGAGATAGGAATATGGGATGACGAGTTGCTAGTCGTATGACCATGAGCACTATGTTCCGGAGCCTCATCGGTCCGAAGGAACGAAGCTACGGCCTCTTTCACCTTCTCCACCACACCTGCATCCCCTGGAGATTTCCTCGGACTTATTGCCTCAGATATTACCCGAGAAAGCGCCCTCTCATCTTCCCCTGGCTCAAACTTGTTCATTAAATATTCCTTCACCGAAACTCCTTTATCCCACACATGCTCAGCATTGTCACCAGTTGCCACGGCTGCTGGACCTGTGGCCGCTGCAGCCTGGTGTACTGCTCCTGGAGCTGGCGCCTGTTTTGTTTCCAATGCAGCAGGAAATTTTGCTGAAGTTTTTGATGCCATTGGAGCTGTTGCCTGTGGAGTTGAAGTGTAGAAGTTTTGTGCAGCATTAGATGCTGCGGGAAACGTTGGCCTCATGGTCGTATTATCTGAAAATTTCCTGGGAGACCTCTCTTTTCCTTGCTTCCGGGACAAAGTTTCAGCTATTGGCATCTTAGCGCCAGGAGATCCATTGCGAGGAGATCCCTCATAATCAGGGGCATTGTTGACACCGATTGCCAATACATGCTTTTCAGATATCACAGGTACTGCTCTTGGATGCTGCCTAGCATGCTCTCTGTAGCCCTCGGGTGCCATCTCTGATTCATACACTGTAAATGAAACAAGACCAGTAATGGGAGTCAGCTCGTTGCCAGTAGGCCCAATAAATTTTGCTTGACTCAACAAAGTGGAGCAATTTCACTTCTGCTGAACTTTCAATTTGTTGCTAGCTTATCCCAACTATAAATCTTATGAATATTATGTTACTTGGTGCTCCAAGAAATTCAGGATCTTCATCATCGTCATCCAAGCTAACGCCCCACGAAGGAGTGGCGTCCTCATTATGCTTCTTCTTGGCAAGAACCTGTCTCCATTTCCTGGCCTTCTCCTTCACTTTGGCAAGAACTGATTTCTTGTGCGGGGTGTGATCATCCTCCATGTCAGGCTCCCTTCCAAATGTTGGTGAGTGAGAAGAGTTGCGAGGAGACCACCTCGTCGTATCCGCTGCTGCAAATATAAACCTCATAGGGCTGAGATCATTACGTGAATTCCAACACATCTTTATATTTTCATTGCCAATGACATCAATTTTTTTTTTTTTTTTGGTCCATCGGTGCCAGGATTCGAATCCTCATTGCTGGAATTGAGAGTACAACTCTTCTATCATCTTACCCGGCGGCTAGTGGCTTGTCAACGATATCATTACCTCGTAGAAGTTGTTCAAAAGTCGGGATGGGTGGAGTTCTGGGGGAGTCTCCACGTCTCTGCGTGCTCTCAAGTCGAGCCATTGCTCCGGTGTGTGATGGAGGCTGTGCCGTAGGGTGGCTTCCGGGTGGCTTCTCAGCAATCTCCTTTTATTAATCGTCTCTAACGTTATATAATAAAGAGGGAAATTTAAAAGAAGGGCCTACGGTTCTACACCAACCGGCTCTCGCAACTGCAGGGAACCAGAGCCACATCCGCTCTTGTGGGCTCCATTACTACACGTGGCATCAAGATTCAGGGTGTTTGATTGGATGGCCACCCCATAGTGATCACCAAGTGTTGTGTCTTAAAATAGCGATTGACTTGGCCAGCAGAAGGACTGTTTCTCATTTTCTTGGCCTAATCTCGTGCCGTTCCAATTGGCAGAAATTGCGAATGTCATTGAAGTGACCAAAGCAGAAGCACTAGCCACGTCCTCAGATGTGCGCAGCAAGAGACCTTCTTTTTTCTTTTTTTTTTTTTTTTTGTGAAAACTCCAACGCGTGATCTCTAAATTTTGATAGAATAATTTTATGGTAACATCAACTGTCAATGTCCTGATTAGTACCGGACAACGCGTAATTATACTTCAATTTTCGTAGAGAGCTGATCTTGGAGAGTCGATGAAGGGGAGGGCTAACGGTTTGGTTCGTCAGCGTTGGACCATATTCGTTTTGCTCCTCAATAGAATACATTCTTCTCGCCTTCCTCGACTCATCTTGCACGAGAGAGTAGAAGAGTAAGGAGACTTGCAAGAGTGAACTTTGACCCGATCGACCATGAATTTACGATGTCTTTTTACCAGACGCGAATTTTCGAATTACATTTCTAATCATTCTCGAATTTAAATTTAAATTTAAAGTAGCTTCTTGGCCTGCAATGCCGTTGGTTGGAGCACGAACACAATTATACTAATAACCATAACAAGAAAATCTTAATCTTGAATATAGTTGCAATTTACTGTATAAATCCTTTTCTCGCCTCTAGCTACTGTTACCGACCAATATACTGGTTGTCCGAAAAGGAGTTGCCCTGATACCTTCCCCGTCGAAAATTCTCACACCCTTCTTGTAATCGGTCGTGTCCGAATTTGAGCATAATAGATATTTTGAGACTTAAGAGCCCAAATACCGGATCAATAGACCGCGCAGCTAGTGGCAATTTGGACTACAAGACCCAAGCCTTTCATTGCCTTTTTCCGTCCAGATGAGCAACGTCGAAAATGCGCGCGTTCCACCGGCAAGATTAGAGATCAACCACCGTAAGGCCCTCGGTTTTCAACGGTAAAGAAATCAACCCCGGATAGTTTACAACCATGTATTTAGATAACAAATTTGAGGCATCCCAAACTTTTCAACATTTCTTATTTCTTACAAATCTAATAATAATCCTCGTATATGAGACAACAATCCTGATAGAGAACGGTTAAAAATGAGCCATTCAACCGAACCCACGATTTATGTAGTTCCCGGGAGAATCTCACACAATACTTTAGAACCTACCTGTTGGAATGTGATCCAGCAAAACTGCACAACTGGCCGCCCGTCAGTATCTCTCGCCAAACCGGAAGAATAATGAACCTGTGCCAGTGTTATGATCAACAGCATATTCGGCTCGCACTAAGCCAAGCTTGACACCAACACCATACGATGAACCATGACCCATTCGCCTGTAGACCATTGTCGGGTTACCCTTGACATCTTTAGATGTTCCTAGATCATTGCCGTGCTCTGCAAATGCATACACATGTGTATTTCTCACTGGAATCCTAATCTCAGCTCCAAGCTGCAGTCAACAATGAAAAAATTAATCACAGACCTGTCTGCAGTCAAGTCAAATAGCAATGAATGGCCACATGAAAGAAAGGTAGGCCCAGAACATCTTCATAATTCTTACCTCAAGTATATTTCTAGCAGCTCCCAACTCACCCATGTTATAACCCCTCACAGAATAAGGTCCACCCAGGGTAAAGGCATCATAACTTGGCAAGTCTCCCACACAACCACCATAATGGCCATGGAGGACTAGTACAGGTGGTGGAGGTTTACCCACACCTTCCTCCACCTGCTTCATCTGAATAAATCGAGTTAAGGTTAGCTGGTGTCGATTGAAGAAGGGAAACTTGCTGCCAATGCCAAGTCCTTGGTCCACCTGCAATTCAAATATCAAATAAACAAGAACGTTAAAGGCATATATGCTTCTACAAAAAGAGACAAACCGACTGCCTTTGTCTGACTAAAACCATACACTACCAACTACACTCGTATCCCTAAACTTGTCAGAATAGAACCGACCTGGAAGACATTCCTCTCACCAACCACGGCTCCATTTACAAATGTGGTGTTATCGCGAGTGATATTTGCCTGTAGAAATGCCATTCGATCAATGCCAGTTCCACTGAGGGTTGTTGGAGGTCCATCTGCACTAATTCCTCCACTAGGCAACACTCTTTGGCCATTGGCAGAGATGTGGCTGCTTTCATCTCGTGTTGTTATCTCTTCCATCACAAGTCCGTAAGTGAATTTGCTCTGTCGGGTGAAATTCTGCTTCGAACCAATTAAGAGGAGAAAAAAAATTGGAGAGCATGTTAATTCCAATACTTGAAAGAACTGCTAAACAAACACACACAGAAGGGGTATTTCCAATCACCTCTGTAATGTTGGCCTTCATACCAGCTCGATCAACCCATATAGGAGGGACTTCATCCACTCCCGGCCCACCAGTAAAAACTGGACTCAGTTTTCTGCTGTTGAAGCAGCTTGCACGGAAAGTCTGATTGCGAGGATTATATACACCATCCAAATACGGGTGAACATACTCAAGCTTGAAAGCAAGATCATCCTGAGGGAAAAAGAAAAAAAACACCAACCATGGATATTTTTGGAAAAGAAATTTTTTTTCCACGGTTATGTTTCTTCGTAAATGATAAGGAATTTTCCAATGACAATTTAGGTGACATGAAAGCGTATATTGAGAACATACCTGAGGCAAGAAGAAATTGCTGGTGGTTATTGAACCGAGAATGGACCGGTTCAGCCCTTGGATGTTGCGATGTTCAAAAGAAACAGTTCCACCAGGCTGGAATGAAGACTGAATGGAATGGCAATAATATTTAATTGGAATCTTGCCACTAAAGAGAAACAAAATGATATTTTAACTTGAATTTTGGAAATAAGGATCTGAAATCTAGACCTCTGGTGTTCACCAAAAAAAAAAAAATATCTAGCTGCATATGCAGACACACATACCAGGGTAGGACGTCCTCCACGTCCAGGAACAATACTCCACTCGGTACTGACTTCAGCTGATTTTGGATCCAATTCTTTAAGCTTAATCTCAACAATTATTCCTCCCTCATTCTTTTCATCAGGCCTTGGGTTAACTTCAATGTTTGAAAACAAGGCAAGTGAGTTTATATTCCTCAAAGCTTGTTTTCCAGCTTCAATGTTGAAGACTTGACCTTGGCGAAGCTGAATGTTATCAATTAAGAACAAACAAGGAATAAGCTCATGAATGCAAAAATGAACAAACAAGGAACATTGAATCAGCAGACAATACCAACCAACACCCGACAACAAATTAGCTACCAAAGTTGAAAACAAAGAAAACCAGCTTGACAGCTAATTACCCAAGAAAGGGTTAGTCGAATGCTGTCACACCGCTACAAGTGACAGATATTTGCTCTCGGCAATGCTTTTCTATTTATGTAAATCCCACATAATCATGTGATACATAGCTAAAACATCAACTGCCCTACACTTGCACATACATTCTTAAAAACATAAGGATACAATCTTCCTCCTGGTTACAATTAAATCTATTGGTCATATGCAAATATTAAGTAAAAGTTCCAAGATATAACTCACCTGCTTAGGCAACTCTCTCTTAATAACAGGAATCTGGGTATGCCCTTCAACGACATTGCCGAGCTTATCCTGGAACTGGATAATCAACTGGGTAATATCCCCTTCCACAACCTCACAAACAACCTCCTTGGTATTCAAATTTCCAAAGTTCACAACTTGGGCACAAGCATACCCTTCATCGTGATACCATTTCTGCACTGTGTCTCTAATTTTCTGCAGCAGCCTTGCACTAACCTTCCCTTGATCCCTCAACATCTGCAGAACCTCCCTGTGGACTGCCCCGGGCAGCAAGCACGGCCTCGCTTTGTCTATCCTCCTCTTGTAGTCCTTCTCCTGGCTTCTATAATACTCCAGCTTCTCCTTATCCGTCATGTCCGGGTCCATTTCAATTGGTTTTGTCTGGGGCAGTAGTCCAACGTTAATGCATCGGAACTTGTCGGCCGACTGCCATGTGCTTTCCGTGAATGAGATCGTTAGACTTAGGGTTCCATCGCGGTTGGCTTTCCCTTCCATGTCAACTTTCTCGAACATTCCGCAGGTGGCTAGGGTTTCGAGCTCCTTCTGCAGCTGGGCTTTGGTGTAAATCCCACCCGGCCGGAGCGAAACCATCTCGAAGAAGGAGTCCTCCGTGCCGACCGTCGTCCATCGCCGCCGGTCGAAGAAGAGGATCTCGGAAATTTTGTACTTCTTGAAGCCGCTGAGCTTGTTTAATTGGACCACAATGTTCGCCGGGAGACCGTGGGAGTCCCAGTCTTGAGATTGCGACTCATCAGCGATTGCGGTTGCCGGAGAGAACAGCCTTTTCCAGAACCCTCCTTCTTCCCCACCGCTGCCTCCTCCACCTCCACCGAACCAGTCCCCACCATCGCCGCCGCCGAAACCCCCGGGGCCGTTGTCAAACGGGGACGAGAGAGGGATAAGGCGGAGGAGGAGAGTGGCGGCAGATGCGGATGCGCCAGCAACCACTAGGGACTTGGAAAGTGATTTAAGTAGGGAACCACGAGACTTAGAATTGCAGGGTTGTGAGCTTTTCTGAGAAGAAACGGACGAGTTGGAGGAAGAAAGATCGCATCTGAAGGAAGGGGCGGCTGCGGCGCGTGGGGACGAAGCGACGGCAGCTGGCCGGCGGCGGGAAGAGAGGGAGGAGGATGAGGAGGAAAGAGGAGCGTTGGAGAGGAGATTGCTGGGCGCGGCGAAGGAGGACATAGCTGTTTGGTGGCCCTAGAGGAGAAGACTGAGCCGGGGATAAGGAGGAGAGAGAGAAAGAGAGAGAGAGAGGGAGAGAGAGAGAGGCCAAGAAAAAGAAAATGGAGGTTTAAGGATGTGAGAGGTTTATGGGCAGACCGCCGAAAACCGGTGGGTGGGTGATGCGGCTGGATGGGTTCCGAATGGGTCGAGCCTACGGGTCAACCATTCCGGATCGCTGCGGCGGGACTTCCGAGGTTGTTAATTCAAGTGTTTTTACCTTTTGGTGCCTTTTGTAAGAAACGAAACATAAATAACAAAAACCACAACAATGATAGGGCTAATACGGTAGATTAGTTAGTTATTTTATATAATTTTTTGTATTAATTTAACTTTAAATTTTTATAAATATTTTAATAATTATTATTTTATAAAAAAATTAAATAATTATAATAACAAATAATTTTAAATTTTAATTTATAAATATAATAATTCACGATACACACCTTTTTGTGTTGTCAAAAAAAAACAAAAAGAAAAAATCCACCACAATGACGTTTTAAGGTGCAGTCAGCGTGCAAGACGAACCCATATTTGGCATTCCATAAAGAACATAAAAAGAGACATGCCGGGGAGATTCTGTCAATTTTTCTTTTCCGAATAAGAAGAAGAAGCTCAAATCTTTTTCCCTTTTTTTCTTTTATGAACACATGAACCAACTGCGAAGTTAACGAGACGTTGCTACGTGCAAAGCCCACAACGGGTAACTTCCCTCCTCGTTACACGTAGGTATTCAATGAGTAGAAGCTCTCGTCTTAATGTACAAAGTCATGCTCCAAACAACAAAAAATGAGCAGTTCCACCGGCTATTCCAGGTTTTTCGGTGTTAAGATTCCGCATTCACTAGAGGTCTTCTTCCATTCCCAACTTCTCCAAGATGGTAATCAATGAAACCGTTTGTTCGAACTTAGAAGTTGCCAGTAACCAACAAGACTCCATGATTGTACGGTCGGTTGCCACAACGAGTTCTCTTGATAGTATAGCATGGCCTTTGAACTTACGCTGTCAGTGCCAGGTTGAGCTTCCTTGCTAAAGACCCAATTCCTTTTTCAACTTAGCGAGAGAAGCTTCAATCTCATCGATATTGATCTCAATGTTGCTGCCATTCCTACGTTCCTTTTCGATGCCATCACCCGTTCTTGTCTTTCCAGGACTTGAGAAAGAGTTGACTTCTTTAGATCCATCAATGTTGCTTGCTTCAGCGTCAGAATCTATTATGTTGAGCTCCTCCTCCTCTAGAAATGCCACAAATTCCTCTCCGATATCCTGTGAGTGGAATTACGTAGCAAGTGAGGTCATTTCTTCCGGAATCCTCCGCCACACTGATTAGACATTGTTCGGGGAAGAATCCCCACGCGGTTAGCAAATATCTGTGTTTGTGCGCACTCGTGTGCATTCTCATACATGTGGGTGCATTTGTGTCTGTAAGCATGATTGAATTCAATCGATCACAGATTGCGGAACTGCGAAGTACAACAATGCCGCACCGCCAGTTCTTCCCATAGACTCTTTGGCTTTCCTTTTGATGCAGCACTGGCTTCCCAGCTCTGCAATTCTTCTCGGATATCCCTAAACAAGTCCTTTGCAACACCAAAACCAGACCAAGGTTTAGAACAAGAACAATCTGATTGCAATGAGAAGAACAAAGCAAAGGATGCTAAAATAATTTTAAATAACCCAAAACAACTTAGCCATAGTCATGTATCACAAATGTAATATCCACCTATTGTGATCCGAACATCTCTCAGAAAGCTACCTCTGGAATAAAGCGGTCAAGTAAGAAAACAAATGAACCTAAGGCTGAAGAAAAAGATAAGCCACAATCAAATCAGACAATTAGCTCCTCCCAATTTGAGCACCACATACCAAGAATGCCAGAAAAGGCAACTCAAAGAGAAGATTTGCTAATTCTATAATCACAGCTTGTTGCACATACGAGGACATGACACATGTCGACCATCTCAATCCACATAGAGAAGGTTACTAATTCTGTAACTCACGCTCATGTTACAACATGGTAATCGTTTCTAATTCCATGGACCGCCAAGTCCACCACCTTGTCTAGCAAATAATGATGAGTATATGCAGATGACAAACGAGACAGGGGAAGCTACTCACTAAATTACTCTATTGAAGTTCTCCTTCAGGCAGGTCATGTACTCGGCAATAATTTCAGAAAAGGCTATACTATAAGACATCCCTGCAGCTTGTCGCAAACAACATTTTGAGCCCCTAAATTGTATTTTTGCACACCTTCGTCCCTAGGCAAAAATCTGTGAGCTTTAGTGTGAGTCTACAACAAAACATCATGACCCAAGTACAATCCAAGATAACTCATGAAAGAATGAGATCATACAGAAAATGCGAAGGAAATAACAGAAAAGGTCTTTGGTTGGTTCATGGGTTTTTACCAAATTCGTGTAAGTACTCTTCATCTTCATTATTGCTCCATTGACTGCTTTGAGCGCTTGAGCACGAGAAACCTGATGACTTTCCAGCATCATACCTCCTCCGAGATTCAGAATTCACCAATCTATTGTATGCGCGCTTAATCTTCAAAAATTTCTAATAGATTTAAATTAATAAAAAATACAACATAAGATATATATCAAATTATCAATAAATTTTCACATTATTTGATTTATTTTCATTCAAATACAATATAAGATAAAAATTAAAAATAGTCGTTGAAATTAACGTTCGAAACAATGTTAGTTGAATTCGACCGTTGGAAACAGAAAAATATGTTTTTAAAGGCGAATACAACAATTACTATTTCGAATTCTCGGTATTATTAATTAAAGCTGCAGTTGAGCTAGTAGCTTGTGTTCCTTAGTTTTCAAGTAAAAGGACTCCTCGTTACGCTCGCTGCGTCCCTATTAACTTGAACGCCAAAAATGAAGGTTTCGCATATCCTACAATACAAGATTGTTATTTTACATTATTCAATCAAAGAACAAGGTTACGAATGTCGTCGACTATGGTTTCTCATCATCTGGTGCTAACGACAAGTAATGCCGGGATTCTATGGCAGCCACCAGGGAGTTACAAAGGAAATATGCTGAGAGAAGGAATGACAAGTGACCCTGTTTCGTGCGAAACCGGCTGCATTAGGAGTATGCATCTGAAGGGTCACCATATGGTTCGTGCAGAAAACCGCTCCACAGCTTTCCAGTGCGAAAATCAAATGCCCAGTAGCTCAAACTTCAGAATCTACACAAGAACAGGTAACAATAATTGTAAATTTGCTTTGCATTAAAGTTACTGAAAGAGCCCAGATATAAAAGGCAGGCATTTAGCAGCCAACATGGAAATTTTTGGAACCTGTAAAAAGTACCTCACTGAAAAAAGGGTAAATTCCAACCCTGTTGATTTTATAATACTACGGCCAAGGACACGCTGAAGTACAATCAAATCAAAAGAGATCTGCACCGCCCAATAGTGTATGGCTGGATATGTTAGATACCACGACCTTTCATTCTCGTTCGGCCGGTTCTGACGTGCCAAAAGCGAAAGCGAAACCTGTATTTGAGACCCTGTTAACCTACTTTCAAGCCTGTTACTTTAAGTATTGCTACAATAAGCGAAATAATACTCCAAACATTTTTACGATGCTTGTTAGAAAAAGAATGAAAACGACCAGAGTAGGTGGCACTAGAGGGTAGGCTCATGATTGCACTCTTAATTTTGCTGCCGAGGTCCAAATCTATAACCACTTTAAAGTCAAGTCTGACGGATTTCGCAGATGGATACGCTCAAAAGGTCGACAGGAAGAGATGAAATGTTTCGTCTTGTTTTCATGTCTATTTCCCCGTCTAAATCCATTAGACATAGAATTCCCCTCTCATAAGAGGGACAATAATCGAAAAGTTGAATCCATCAGTAACCTTCTAGAACAGCCATTTTGTCCCCCCCCCATGTATTCTGTCAACACTAAATCATTTTCCTCGTATAATTTACAGCATGGAAGCAATTCAACGTTGCTTATGTCTGATTTCAAACAAAGGGTACAAAAGAATGTAAATACTGAGAAACCGCAATCATACAAAGGAACGTGGATACTGCATCCATTATGTACCTGAAGAAACACTGCACTTCAGGTCAGAGAAACAGTTCTAAGCACCTGGTCCCGGGCACTACACGTTTCCTGAACGAAGCCAGTGTTGTACAAAGTGACTATAACAATTCAAAGTAGGCTCTAAAAGGCACATTTGTGCACATAAAAAGCTTACCAAATAGTAGCAGAGCATTAGGTAGCAACCAAAATTAGACCTTTCTAAAGATGTCCTAATACAATCCTACTATACTCCCAAAAGATAAATAAAGGACCTCACCTCTTCACACTATCGATAAATTCACAAATTGTCATTGGGAGCAACCTGATGAGGATGGTGTGGGTAGGGGACAACAGAACCATAGTTACTCCCAGTCCAATCCTTCTGCTGGAACATAAATGGGCTATTCCCATCCAAACCATGATTATGATGATTATGAAGACGATGATTGTGATGATTGAGTCGAGGATGATGATGATGATGGTTACTGTTCCCCATCTGCATCTCCATGTGCCCGTATACCGGCATTGGCATTACTCCCCCGGCCATATGGTAAGGCACCGGTATTGGCACTCCCAAATGCCCATTCCCATGGACAGCGCCGTTCCCTCCACCACCACTGCCGGCGGCGCCGCTCTCATGTAAACTCTGTGGCACAGGGGTAGATGCGAAAAGCTGATCGGATGATGAGGGTCCCTCGTTGGACAGGCCCTGCATCCTCTTCAAGTAAAGGCGGTACTTTTGCAAGTGACTGGCCACGTTCTCCCGGGTCAACCCCTCCACGTTCATCAGTTGCATGATCGTCTTCGGAACCGCGTTCTTGATCCCCAGGTGCGCCACTACATCCACGAACCTCTTGTGAAGCTGCGGGGTCCACACGAGCCGCGGCCTCTTCGACGACGTCTTCGCGGCCGCCGCCGACGGATCGTCGCCTGAATTCTCCGTCCTCAACCACGAATCCGCCTCCTCAGAATCAATCTTCCTCAACTTCCTCGAACAATCCGCCCCATCCCGATCCGCAGCGTTGTTCTCCTCCTCCTCCTCGGCCGCTGCCGCCTCCACAACCATCGGGGCCCGCTGCCCTTCGTTAAACGACTTGAAACTATTATTCGAAGACAACTGCCCGCTTCCGCCGCGGAGGCTAGAGAGAGTGGTCTGCGAGGCTCGGTCCACGTCTCGAACCGTCCGGGAAGGCTCCGGCGAGATGCTGAACGCCGATGCCAGATCCGGCGGAATCAAAACCTGCGACAAAGGGGTCAGGTCGTCGGCATTCGGCAGGCCCATCTCCCACTCCAGAACCCTATCTTCCTCCCCTTCACTGTTCTCTTCTTCTCCACCCTTTGCTTCGAATTCACTCATCTTCGCTTCTTCTGCCTCCAAAATTCCAATCAACACAAACTTCTTATAAAAAAGAAAAAAATCAGGAAAGAGAGAAAAAAAAAAAAAAAAAAGATAGAAAATACGGTGTCGGAGATCTGCGTATGAATCCGTAACCGGGTTAATCCGGGTCGGGTCATAACCGGAGGAAAATCTGGAGTTTATTCGGGGGCTGTTTGGACGAGGAGGAAAGAAAAGGTCAAAAGTAAGAAAAAAAAAAAAGAAAAAAGAAAAGAAAAGAGGGTTTTTTTTGGGGGGGTGGACATTATTAATATTAAGAAAATCAAAAAGTGCAACATCTCACCTCAGACCTTGTCTTCTTGTTGGCGCCGACGTGGACGACTTAAGCCAGATATTTTTGATCCGCCAAAATATCTATCCCTTTCCAAAGCTTGAATTTCACTCTCACGCGTCACGCTACTCGCTTTTTAAAGCCGCCACGTTTCGGATCCGCCCACGGAAAAGATAAAAAAGCGGGTTCGAGGGGCCACCACGTGCGTAGTTGGTTCAGTGGTGCCACGTAGGTCAATCTTGCGGGCCTTTTAAGGATTATTTGGTAATTTCGACGGTTGCAATATTTTCTGGGCGGGCAGCCCAACTTCGCCCTCGTACTCCTTCGGTTTATGTCTTTTCTGGGGAACACGTTTGAGAGTGCATCCGTAGTTGTTAGACCGGTTAATAAAATTTGCGTAAATTTTCGGTCTTTTTTTCTTTTTTTTTTTCCTTAAGTTATTTTGCGTTGTTAATTATTATCACGAAGACTAGCATCACAAATGTTATTTTTTTCGCATTTGATCGCTGTTAGGCCAAAACTGCACGATGGCAGTGGCGGAAACAACTCTGGGTATGCATTTAATTACTCTTAGGGAATGAACACAAATTGTTGTCAAGACCCAAAATTCAATTGTTGCCTTTCACATGACCAAAAGAAGAATTAAAAAAACAAAAAGCAAAAACCAAAAAGAAAAAACGCGGCAGCCGCCTGTAAACCTTTATTCACTTTGAGGCATGCACCGGGTTATTAATTATATCAGAGAACGGCCATTGTCTTTTTTCCGGCGTCCTTTTGTTTGCAGGTTGGACATACCCATTTCGACAATTATTGTAGGCTTGTTCCCCCGAAGAGAATCATATATGTGTGTGTGTGTGTGAGTGTGTAAGGAGAGCAGATTAGAATTAAACACAGATTCACATTAGAATTACTCCAAGTAGGATATATTTCGAGAAGAAATTGGGGGCAGTAGAACCCGTGCGAGCAACTCGGAAGTTGGTCGAAAGAAATATCTGTCGGCCGTCGAGAAAATTCCGCAGAATCGCTGGCTTGGCAAGCGCAGAGGTGCTGTTGTATTCTCGGAGCAAAACGAATAGCCAGGACAAGAAGCAGCAAGTAGGCAGGAAATGAACTCAACAACAACTTGTCTAGCACTGGAAACCAGGACTTAGGAGCACGACATCATAAGATGATCACATTTTAGAAACCTCGGGAGGAAAGAGAATCAAATAACGATACATCAGAAGAAAACTCCGGCCTCGCCTAAACGGTACAGCTCTCCACATAGCAACATGTTCCGTAGTGACGGTTTAGACTACCTCAACATTTTATCACTTTTTTACACCCTTTAGAACCTGTATAGTCACTTACTGTTTCTCTCCACGGGCATCCGGTGGGTCAACATCTGAACCTCAGCAATGCTCCTCTATGTATAAACCTTAAACTACACAATGTACACTTTCCGTTACAAGCAAGCAACTTTTATTTTCAATCAGCTCATACCTGTCTAAAAAGATAGCTAGAGACATAGATCTAGACATGGAAGGAAGAAAGAGATGAAGCTCACACTAGCCCCCCAGTTAGCTGTACAAACTTCTTTCCTAGGCTGCCTATGCAGGGTGCAGAGACTGTGCAGCGATTCTCCTTTCTGCAAGCAATTTAAGTGTGTCATAGAGTTTTATACTTGCTTTTGAACACATCAAACTACACAGTAAATTTAAGGGCAATCATCAACAAAACAGAACGAGTACCCCCAGCAGCAACAAGTTTTTCTACACGAGCAACAATATGCTTTCCGTAGGTGTACTTCTTCAATGCATTTAGATGAACTTTTATTCGGGTGAGGATCAGCTCACGCTGTTGGTCATCACACGTCTCCAGCACTTTTTGTACAACATAGTTTGCAAACTGATCTTTCATCATTGCCTGAAATGAAAAACAGAGCCAAAGACGTATATAATGGTACGTAACCATCATTTCACATGCACAACAACCATATTCTCACTCAGAAAATAGATGTCAAGTGATGGCACATTCTGTTCAACATTGAAAAAAGGGTATAGAAAGTTGCAAACCTGAAGAGGCTCATTCTCATCGGTAGTGCCAAGCATCTCATTGACCAGCAACTCGCGTTCTGAAGGCCCACCAAAAGTTAAACACTTTTCCACAACATTAGAGGCAAACTTTTGCTGACTCATCTGGACTATCTTTCCAGCTAACTCTTTGATGATAGCAGACCGTTCATGAGGTTTTCCATGTTCTAGTACATGCTGCCCAAAACAATGATTACAATGAAATGAACAAAAGCCATAAAACATGTAACCAAACTACTATTTTTTGAAGTCCAATTTACAGATTCATAGCGGGGGTAGACATGACAGCTTCAAGTTTGGAACGCGATTGCACGATGACCAGTGAAAAGGCATGTAACTTTTATAACCACATCATGATCCGGTCGTTAGCGTCACAGTTAATGGTAAACATTAATGCTGAATACTTCTTTTGCCTAAACCATTGACTTGAGAGATCCCATCCCATTAATTCCATCGCAATTAAATTGTTTTGTGCCGCTGCCGTAAAAATGGCAGCAGCATCCATGCTCACAAACTATAAACATTCTATGAAAAATTACCAACCTGAACAACATAATTTCCATACTGATCTTGTGCCAACATGCTAACAGCTCCTAGAATCTCATCCATAACTCTACTCTGTGTTTTCAGGTCCTTGCAGTGTTCCAGTATCCTCTGCAACAAAAGAGAAAAGGCCACATATAGCAATTTTCTTCTTCAAAGGGTGTCAGAGATGAAATGGCAAAGAGAACACTCTAACCTGAATCACGCGGCACCCGTATGGATGGGTGGAAAGGGTCACAACCTGATCAAAAAATGTTGAGACAATAAACTGAATATTTTCTTCGGGAACACACTCAATACACTTTTGGATGACATGGTTCCCATTCTGGTCACGTACACAGCGCATGACATGACCATCAAGCTCTTCAACCATTTTAATCTTCAGATCCGGGTTAACAACCTCAATGGCCTGAACAAATAGAACGGGGAAGTTAATACCAAAAACTTGAGTACTTGCACATGCAGAGTTTTTTTAGTTCAATAAGTATGTGCACTTGCAGAAGAGGTGTGGCATTGATCTAAAAAAATATCATGCTATGCAATCTCACAGAATAGTGACAGTCAGAGATGCATAACCAACTTCATAGTGGGAAATACTGTTGGTGCCAGGGTGAGGATGCAGAAGACATTGTTTGCTCAATCAGAATCCATCAGCTTAATAGGGTGGATCCCAAGGTGGTATTTCATTGAACTATAAATATAATTGCGTGTCATTTTCAAAGACCTATATATGCAAAAACTAAGAATACCTTCTGGATCACTCGACAACCATACATTTGGAGGCTAAGTGCCAAAACATGGCCAAAAAGCTCGGCAGCCAATTCTCTTTGCTGTGAAGGAAGCCCATGCTCAAAAAACTGTATCCAAATACGCAACTTGCATTTGTAAATACGATAAAAATAAAAATAAAAATAAAAGATCAATGTAAATGCGTATCTCACAAGTACAGACATCAAATACCTTCTGAATTACATAATTACCAAACACATCAGTCATCAAGGCCAGAGCTTGAGGCATGATTTCCTGATAAACCATGTTCTTCTCATCCATTGTTGCTGTCTCGAGTTTTTGTTGAATGAATCGACTACCATACTGATCCGTGCTGCTCATAGAGACATCAAGTCATTTATGTTAATCAAGGATAGTGAAACACAGATTTAACGTGAAAGATTTTTTAGCAGTAACTACCTAAATTCAACAACGTGACCAGCAATTTCCAAAAGTTCTAAACATTTAGTTTTATTGCTCTTAAAATCTTCCAGGAGGGATGATGCCATGCTTTCACTCATACTACCAGCATCCAGGTGCCAGGGTCCCACAATTCCCCCAGTTACATTTGACACCCCAGAGGGAAAACGCACATTTAGTTCATTGTGTTTTATGGGACTGCCAGGTCTTACTGGGGAGTTTGGAATAATAGGACTTGCCAAGGGACTCCCTGGATATGACATGCCAACACCAAAGGCAGGATTCCCGTAATAGCCATGATGATTAGAACTAACAGATTTACCACCCAAAGGAACTCCATACTGAGATTTCTGAGGAGACAGAAGAGCTCCAACATAAGCTTTCTGAAGCTCAAGTAAGTTCATATATGAGTTACCCATGTAGTTCCTGTCCACCGAAGGATCATTGAGAGATGCCAGCTGGGCAGCATATTCAGATGTCCTCAAGTACTGGAGATATATTGGATCAACAAATGGTCCCTGAAAGGCACTCCCAGACATTGGGCTACCCACTTTTCCGAGACTATGTGATTCAGAAGCAGAAGCTGCTAGATTAGTTCCCAATCCCAAACTTCCTCCAAGGGCTCTTGAGTCCATTCCAGAAGCAGCCATAGCCGATGCAGCTGCAGCGTTTTCAAATAATGGTGGCAAATTACTAGTTCCAAGTTGGCTGGCCACCATGGAAGCCAATGCTGGATTCATGGAGTATCCACCTAAGCTATAGTTTGGAAGTGACAAATTCATAGCATCTAGATGCTGGTACTGAGTGGCTAAGCCAGCACCACTATTAAGAGTGGAGGTAGGTGAACCTCTCAAGTAAGAATTACCAGAAGAAACAGCAGATCTGTGCAATTCAGCCTGCCTGTCAACCATCAAGGATGAGCTGTTCATGTTTGACCTGCTACCATTTGACTGAGCCAAATCAGAGTATGAAATTTTTGCTGATTGAGGAGCAGAAGGAATATGAAAATTCCCAGATTCAGATTTCTTTAAATATGGATGTTGCTTCACATTATTGTGACCACCTTGAGGACCAAACAGGTAACTCGGATGATTATCAACATCTGGTTCTATCTGTGACGGCAAATGGCTTTCTTCATCAGTGATTCCATTTGTAGACAAGTTCATTCCAGACAATGCAGCTACCAAATCCAGAGACTCGTTATGACTGGATGGGACACCATTAAATGAGTTTGAGCCTGTAATAGATCTCTTCTCAGAAGAGATTACTCTCCCTTGTCCAATTGGTGTAAGACAAGGACTAGGAGCCCTAGTGACATGTTGTGGATCAGGAGTAGTACTTCTAGACAAGGAAGAACCCAGAGCAGCAGCATATGACAGGGAAGATGGTTGACCAGTATTTTGGACAGCTGAAGAGCCCTGACCATTTGCACCAGTCCGCAAAAGATCTGCAGATGATGATTCACGGCGTAATTGAGCTAGCTCAGCTTCAGCTGAACCAATAGTCTCAATATCTTCATTAAATGCACTGCAGCTAGCTGGGCGTGAAGGATGCCCTTTTGCATGAGTTGAACGACCCAAGTCATCCTGCATAGATAAATTTAAAATTACAGAAAACAACATTTTGCTGACGGTTCACAGGACAAATACAGCACAATCAACATGCTATCAACCAGTCCAGAGATGTGCAACTAGGTGTGCATCAGATAAAAAAACAAGATGCACACCAGAGCACAACTAAAAGCTAATCAAAAAGAGAACTCACTCTAACAAACATTGTTGAGGCAATGTGCAGTGGCATCAACTATTTTGCAAAACCTCCAAAAATTGAGGTCTATGCAGCCAAACACTATACAATTCAGAAGAAATTGGCAATCAAATGCACCAACCGTTTCATGAAAAGGATAATGCCTCTTAATCAAGTGAGTATCCATAATTAAACAGATCAACTCCCCCCAAGAAAATGTTAACAACAACAAAAACAAAATCATCCCAAATTCAAAAGGACTTGACTACATAAATATTTTCTTACCATTATGTTCTATTATTAATTAAGCTTTGGTGTGAAATGCAGGTATTCTAAATCCTTTCTAACCAAATATTTCTAAGTCAACTTAAGTCATACTTGCCATCCACCTAGATTTAGTCCCCCCACTCTTAATTGGAGTATTTGTAGCTCTACATTGACATGTCCGAACCAACACAAATGTAACATTGCCAACTTATCAAAGAATATAAGTAACTAATTTTGCCTTTTACATGACCAAAACTAGTTCAACAGACACTCTAGTGTCAGTAATATGCATAGACTATCAACTACAAATATATTGCCATGAAGAACCATGAAGACTGAAATGCACAATCACATTAACAATAAACAAACGTGGTAATTGACTGAAATTACCATGTCACTAGAACCATGAAGAACCATGTCACTAATTTTTGATATCAAGAAGGACCGGTGGTAATTGAGAGGAAGAAAAAAGCATTTCTAACATGTCAAATGGCTAAAAGACTGAAATTTCTCAAAGGATATCCAATACAATACATGGCCAGTGATGATTAGAAATAAATGCCACTAATGAAAATTCATGAAAAAGACCTTTTGTTTTCCATTACACGCTAAAGAAACAAAGCAGATACCAAAGCAAAGCAGTAAATCCAACAACTAATGGTAACATAACTAGATTGAAACACAACGATAGAAGTAAGTCACCTGAAAGATTTCAGCAATACTCTTCTGTTTGTTCCCAAGTCCTAATCCAGGTAAACCTATCAGCCCATCACCACCCCATTCTGTTGAGCCCTGAACTTTCTCTGACTCAACCCCACTCTCTTGTTTCCTCGAATCAAATCCTGGTGGCATTGAAAACAAGGACCTCTCATTTCCACTATCAGCCCTATTCACTTTCCTCCTATCTCCAATCCCACCTAAAACTGAACTCCCTCCCTTCATTCTCTGTGCAAACCTCCAATCTTCCCTTGACACCAAAGGAGGGGGAAGCCTAGGGTTCAAATTCACATTAGAGTAATAGTATGATAAGTAAGCTGGATCAGACCTCAGCTCCTCGTCAGTCAACATTCCGTTTCCATTTTTGCCACTAGCAAATTCCAGAAGGGTGGCACCACCACCTCCTCCACCGCCGAACAAGCCACCCACTGCACTCAACGAACCCTCTACGGTTGGAGGTGCAGACCCACTTCTATACAAATTAAGCTCTCTCTCGCGATCATCAGCCTCTTGCCTACACTGCTCACGCAGCAACAAACCCATTTCCTTCTCTAAATCGTCGCCAAACGATGCATCGTTTGCTCCTATCATCGGTCTCCTTCCCAATTCAAATAACATAATCAAAATCCCAATTGATCATTACCCACTACGACAACTCAACCACTGATCAATACCCGACACCAAGAATCATACCCTTAAAACATAAATGACCCCAAAAATCGGAGCTTTCTAATTATGAAACATCTAAAAGCCTAAGGTCCATATTAACAGTTCCAAGACGGTAACTTTAACTGCCAAAGATCAAAACTTTGATCATCTAAGTTGATCGAACTCAACAAATTTTCGATTCTAGACCGACAGAACCTCGATTGTGAAGCACAAAAACAAGACTGAAAATATGTGCAATTCTCCCCTACAATCGATTCCCAGGAACATAACAGAAAACTCAAGGGCACCGTGTTTCCATGTAACATCAGTAACAACACAACAAGAACATCAATAGAAGTGGTGCAAGAAAGTGTCTTTGCAGAAGCGAGGAAAACAGCGAGCTGTTTTAAAGAGCAAATAGAGATGTGGGGATAGTTTGACGGCTGAGATCAATCTGGCGGCGAGTGCCTCATACAACAAGAACCCTTTAGGGTTTTGTTCCATAACAAGGAGATTAAATACAGTTAGATACGATAATGGTAAAAACCCAATATAGATATTTTATTCAATTTTCTTCCCTTTTGATGATTTCAAGAAGGAAGGAAAAAAAAAAAAACCAAAAACCAAAAACCACAAAGAAAAGTTTTTTATATCGAAAATCCTAAAAATAAGGGTAATTGACCAAGCGATAACCGACCGATGTAGTCATAGGAGGAATGGGGACATTGCTCGGGTAAACTACAAGAAGATAATGATTTTTTTTTTTTTTCCCGAAATGGGGAATGCGTAACTGACACGTACGCTCACTTAGATCGCTTCCTGGTCTCTCTGCTTCAAGGCATTAACTGAGTTAAAAGATGGCTGATGGTCTAAAGTACAGGTTTCTTTTACCAGATAAACATAAAATTGTTTTACATCTATTTATATTTTAAAAAAATTGTACGTCTATATAGTCTTTTTATCTTATTATTAAAAGATCATAATTTACGTGAATATACCGACATGAACTTCTGCTCCAGCAACGACATCAGTATGCAAAAATTGTAATTAGAATGATTAAGTATGTATTAATAAGATCATAAATGTGTAATTTGATAAATAACAAGTATATTTTTTTATAGAATAATAAAAAAATTTGCACCTACTTCCCTTCTTCTTCTTCTTTTTTTTTTTTTTCTCTCTGTGATTTTATGGCTAGGTTGTACGTAATTTTTGTATTTTATTTTCCCTATTTGTTACATGGAAGGTTCCTGTCTTCTTTTGCTGCCCGCAATTTATGCCTCGGTAATGTTCAGCAACTCTCTGGTCGATTTTTTCTTCGTTTTTGGTAACTGGTTAGGTAGCCGTACCAGCCCCATTGCTTCTGGCTTGGTTCTATAGAATCCGTACCAGCCCCATTGCTTCTGGGTACCGATTTCCACTGCTGTCTTGGTTCAAACCAAGTGTCTGACAGGAAGAACCAAAAAACAAAGGCTCGCTTGCATGGAAGTTTTCAACCCGTTTGTGTCAATCTGACGTGACCATGGAATATTGCGTTTACTACGCGACACCCCAAAAATAATAATAATAATAATAATAATAAACAAATGAATTATAATAAATTAAACATATTATTTTTGTTATATTAATTTGATTTGTAATTTTTATTCACAATTATAATAATTAACATATTTATAATATGCTTTTTTATTTTTTTTTAAATTAAAAAAAAAAACAGAAAAACAAGAAAAAAAACGCAGAACCGAGCATTTTATTGACCCAAAGAATAACTGGTACTTTCTTACACCTTATTAAACCGGTAATCTAACGGAACATCCAGACGTTTTCTCTCTGGTGACCAATAAGCAAATTGCATCAATTTTATTGGAGAAACAAGGGTTGGTTCACAAATCAAAAATTGATAGTTTCTAGTTGGATTGTTAAATCATGCGGGGCTTAGTTATGCCTAAACAGCAATTGGCTCGGACGGTCAAAAGACATGGAGGGAAAAGGTCCTAACGTTTGGTGAATATGCAAAACAATCGTCGTGAATCTTGGGGAAGAAATGACTGAGCCAGTGATGAAAGAACAACAGAGTTCATGGCAAGGAGTGATGCAATTGCCTCACAAATAGGCCTCCATGCACATCAACTCGCCCATTTTGCAGGCCTTTTTTTGGCCCTTCAGTTGTGATTTGACGATTTCTCCAATACCCAACTTGAGAGATTGGCGTATTCCATATCTATATTTAAGAGGTGGTTTTCTTTTGGGGGGGGGGGGAATATTGACGCGAGGCTAAACACCAAACTCTTACAAATTAAATTTAATTATATAGATGCGAATTGTCTTAAATGAAATAAAATGATACTGTCATTTATATATTTATAAACACTGATGTACCGAGTAATTATAAATACATAATCGACGATAATGATAATGATAGTATAAGATCAATTAACGAAATCAGTAAAAACAAGATAACTCATAATTATGTTTGTTTGGTTACGAACAATCAGAGGAATGAGACCGTGTGATGTTGCCTGCAAGAGGGATTGATAGGCACCTTCACGACAGCCCTCGTTCGCCCTTTTATAAACTCGAGCCCTCGTCCGTTGAATGATTAGATAGGTACGTGGATGGATCGGTTATGTATTACGTGTTATTATTATATCATCTCCACACTGTCCTCTTGCCAAAATTTTGAACGTGCAACTTCATCCATCAATACAGGGCCACGGCACGTGTACGGCCACGATGGTCATGAGCTAGCTATCACTTGAAGAAGATTTGCATGGGCATACTCTATATTCTGTTTGTCCAGTTATAGTAATCTGGAAAAGGAAAGCCATCAGAAAGATGTTGTGCTCAGACGGGCTTGCAGATCTTATCATTTGCATTTTTTAGATATTGGGAATCAATTTTTCGAGTTTTTATTCTTTATTCTTTTTTTTTTTTTTCATCGCGAGTCTATCAGACTAAGAGAGCTGAAATTTGAATTGTCAATTTCTTCTCAAGCTTTTTTTTTTATTATTTTTTTACTCTTATATTCGATCAAATTAGGCGTAGTTGTTTAGTTTTCATTTATTTATTTATTTTCTAATTTTTACATTATACCTTTAGTGGGTACAAGACACGTGTGCAATTCGAGGCCGATCTCTAATAATTAATTACAATCTGGGGTGACGCTTGAAGTTTTAGGCACGTGCGTTCCGGTGCCCGTCAACGTAACGGTCAGTTACCTCATACCTGCCACAAGACTAGGGGACATGCAACAGCAACTCCCACTTGTCAGAAATCTGTGGGTTAAAATTTCAAATCCAACAGACGTGACCCAGATTGAGCTATTCTCCCGGGTTCCCGGCCCGACCCAAAAATGGAGCCCATACATTATAAAAGAAAAAAAAAAACAAAAAGAAAAGAAAATCGAAGTCCACAATTTTCTAAATGGTTTTGTTTGAATTTGGATTAAGCGTGAAATAGGTTAAAAAATGAATAAAAAAGTATAAATTTTTGTGTAAATATTATAAAAAGGTGTTAAAAAAAAAAGTTGATATTTACAAAACAATAGTTGTGCCCTCACCATATTCTGCCTTTTTGTTGATTCGGGGAGAGAGACGGTGGGGTTGATAGAGGGAATTATTTCGCCCTTTTGCTTTATAATCCTGCCATAATGTTAAATTTCTATAGTATTTTAACCCAAATCGTGAAAAAAGTTTAACATGGAAGTCATTTTCTCGCCGTCTTCCTTCATATTCTTCCCCTAAGAAAGGATTATTCTTCATTCTTACCATTTTCTTTCATACTACTTTTTTCTAATTAATTTCTAACAATCCAAACTCGATGCTTTAGTTAATTGGATGACCCCTTTGGTCTGTTTTAAAAGCGTTATGTTTCCATTAAAAAAATTGTGTTACTTTCCCTTTTTTTTTTCCCCCTAACTTTGTTACATTCACGAATGTCCTCAAAATAGTATGATTATAACTATTTAACTCGTATTTATAATTATCATCGTTAGTTGTGATGGTATATTAAATTTGTGAATTATATATTGAATTATTACAAACGTAAAATTAGAAGTTCAGGCAGTATGGTTTGACGTTTTTTTGTGTGCTTACACTTGACCTAAGCCAAAAAAAATCATATTTATATAATATTCTTTTTTTAAGCTAAATAAAATATTTTAATTTTTAAAAAAAAGATAAAATAAAAAGAGCAATAAGCCAAGAGTTACGATTTTAACAAACATCTTAAAACCAATAATTACATTTTTTAAGAGACAAAATAACAATTTAGAAATTAAATTCTTATTTTTAAAATGTCATATTCTAATATTAAAAAAAAAACCATTATAAGATTTTTGAAAATAAAAGAAGATTATTTTTATTATATAATCAATGGTCCAATCGATTTTTCATTTAAAAAAGAGCACAAAAAATGTGAAAAAAATAAAATGAAATATATATATATATATATATATATATATATAAATAAAAACTCAAGCACAATAGCCAAAATACAAAAAGCCAACACACAATTTCCCAGCTCCTATCTAACTCCTTTAAATTTATGGGGCGAATCATCCGAAGCATATACTTTTATACTTTGAATGAAAACGACACTCTCTGCCTTCACAAAAATTGTCAAATGAATCAAAATTAAATTACTATTCTTTCTTTTTCTTTTTTATTTTTCGCCCGCCTTGAATTCTCGACTCGTTGAAACGAAAGGCACATTAATGAAATTTGGTCATCGAAAAACAACGCAACCGAACTTTTGTCTACGGAGAAGGCGACACGACGCGAGAGTCATTGTCACGACAATAAATTGAATTATTATTGTTACTAGACTTTTAGGAAGGCAAAACTACTTGATGGATAAAGCTAGAGACTCGGAGAAATTAAGGCAAAAACCAATGCAAAAGCTTCTAAATTTACCGACACGATTGTAGAAATAACAGCCATAACTTGAGTGGCGTGGAAGAGAAACACCTCGACCTAATTACAACAGTGCGATGAGATTAACTGATTTCGAGGCTTTTTTGATGCTAGAAACGATTTTATTGTCATTTGGGTTAAACGCGTTTACCCCCTAATCATTTCAACTTGAATGGAAGAAAGAGAGATTTTTAACAATAACTCGTCGAGAATGAAAATAAGAGTCGGTAATATTAATCTTAAAATCTTCGAAAAAAATGAGACGATTTAAAAAATGCCTATAAATCAAATCCCACGCACGCTATGAACACAATCGCACAAGACGAATCGGTCAATACGTTTGGTTTTTTTGGTCCATGGGTGATTAAAAAAGAAGATGGTGTGCGAAGGCCTGAAAGATACTGCCCCAGGGCGTAGGACCAAATTTTCAGGGACCATTAATGATAGACAAACGGACACCCGCGGACCAGCACGCCCACTTGTTTTGAAGAGACACTTTCGAGATCAATAATTTAATTGTAAGATTTATAAAAATATATTTAAAAAAATTATTTTATTGTACTATTTATAATACCATATATTTTTTAATCAAAAAAAAAAAACACATTTACTTATCGCAAGGGAAAGAAAAACAAAAAAAAAAAAATCCTTCTGAATTACACATTGTGGACATCCCTTAAACTATTTATTTTTGTACAAACAAAAACGATGAATTTTTATTTTATTTCAAGGACACCCTTCCTTCCGTTTAAATTATTCAAGGATGACCCAAAGTACCCTATAGGTTGTTTTTATTTTTATTTTTTATTTATAAATTATAATAAATTAGCGTAATTTTGATCCGAACAGATTAATTAATGGATTCTTGACATTTATTAGAAAACAAAATCAAAACGAACAATTGGCACACTCTCCCTCACCTGTTCTTTTCGTGGGGCAATTTCAGGGCTGCCCCCAGTCTCTCTGAGTCAGAGTCAGCTCAGCCACTTTCTTTGAGTTCCTTCCCAGCTATTTCCCACCCTCACTTATCTCTTCCATTAAAAAAACAAAATCTTAAAAAAAAAAAAAAATCCCTTTTATCCAGTCAAACTTTTCTAGGACACGCTCCCAATACGCCACGTGGCACTCACAACGTTAGTTATCCGCCCACTGACCAAAAACCTCAAAACAATGCCCTCGCCGAAGCACGGACGCGCAGGCACAGCTTCCGACCAACGCCCACGTAATCACCCATGCGCGAGTTACTCCACTCGCTCTTTGAATACCATTTTGACCGCTCTTCGCCGCCTCGGTCCACGCGTCTGGCCTTTTATAATCCCCGTTTCCTTCTGCAGTTTCATCTACTCTCTCTCTAGAAAACTCAGGCACGTCCTCTCTCTCTCTGTCTCTCTCTTTCTGTCGGGCTCTCTGCCGCTGTCTGTCGGACCGGATCTGAAGTGAAAAATGACATCGACGACGTCGTACTGGTGCTACAGATGCGCCCGATTCGTCGCCGTTTTGGAGGCCAACAACTTCACGTGCCCTCGCTGCAACGGTGGCTTCGTCGAAGAGATCGTGGCGGACGATAACCGCCGCGGCCGGGTCATGTACATGGTGACCGACAACGACGAGAATCGCCAAGATTCCGCCCGTGTCCCCGCCGTCAGATTCCGGCAGAACCGTCGCCGCTCTGGAGACCGGTCTCCGTTTAATCCTGTTATTGTCCTCCGCGGCGGCGTTGCTGAGGACAGCGAGGAAGGGAACGGGTACGAGTTTTACTATGATGACGGGTCGGGTTCGGGTCTACGGCCGGTGCCCGCCACCATTTCCGAGTTCTTGATGGGTTCGGGGTTTGACCGGTTGCTGGAGCAGTTGTCCCAAGTTGAAATAAATGGATTCGGGCGACCCGGAAACCCGCCGGCGTCGAAGGCGGTGGTGGAGTCCATGCCTACGGTGGAGATAACGGACGCGCACGTGTCGGCAGAGGAGCACTGCGCGGTTTGCAAGGAGGCGTTCGAGCTATGCAGCGAGGCGCGTGAGATGCCGTGCAAACATATATACCACTCCGATTGCATTCTGCCGTGGCTCGCGACGAGGAATTCTTGCCCGGTTTGCCGCCACGAATTGCCGGCGGATCATCAGGAAAATGAGAATCTGGAGGAAGAAGTGTCTCCGGCGGCGGGGACTAGCGAGGAGGAGATTGTTGGACTGACGATTTGGAGGCTGCCGGGAGGCGGTTTTGCGGTGGGTAGGTTCAACGGGAGCAGGAGAGACGGCGGGGAAACAGAGTTTCCGGACGTTTTCACTGAGATGGATGGCGGGTTTGGCAGCAGCGGAAGGAGGAATTCGTGGGCCAATAGAAGAAGCAGAAGAGAGAGTGGTGGCAGCGGCGGCCGCCGCGGTTTTGGGCGGTTTTCCCATGCTCTGGCGTCGTTCTTCAGGAGGGACAGGCGTAATTCCTCTAATTCAACGAATTCTAATACTCGTTCAGGTTTTGGTTTGATTCGTAGAAGTTCTAGCCACTCAAGTTCTGGGTCTGGCGGCCATGGGAGGAGCAGAAGATGGGGTTTGGATTTGGAAGTTGAAAGTGGGACTGAAAGACGGTGAATTTGGCAATTGATCATCCACAGTTCATTTTATAGAAGTATATACAGTGTTAGACTGGCAAGATTTGATTTTTAGTTATTTTCCCTTCTAAGCCTGAGAAGAGAAATCATTCCAATTCTGATGAAACGATAATTCTTTGACACTTCCTTCAACTTGGAGCAGTTTTGTTGAACTTGAAGAAAAGGCTGGAAGAACATAGATGGGATTAATGAGATAGTTGAGGTTAGGAAAATTTGCATTGCAGAAGATGAGAGAGCACTGTCCCGAGCATTCATTAGTTCCCTTGTTTGTCAAAATGTGCAAGCTTCATTGATGTAAAACTAGTATTCTTTTTATATTATATATGGACACAATCTGTTGCTCGCTCTCAAATCCAAGCTTGTTGCTGGAAGTCCCTGGATACTGGAGAATAGTGTGATGCTGCAATTTGCTCCATGTGGACCTGCCTTGATACGGACAAATGCCCTTTGTTTTTGGACACCCCCGCCACGATGCAGAGCTTCAATCTAATTAGTCAGTCAAATTTGCAGGCTAAATTATCGTTCACTCCCTAGGAGGAGTAGTACATATGGAGCCATTTTGTGTGTTAGGTGAAATCATGTGTTACTGAAATCGTGGCTTTATAGCCTTAAAAGTGCCAGCTTTTGCATGTGCCTAGTTGTCAATAGATATCGTCTTGCTTTTGCTTTGTACATCGTGGTTTGTGGGAGTTTCTGGAGCTTAAGCAATGGGAGAAGAGATATATGATATACCCAAGTTGCACTGTCTTGTTTCTGCATTTTGGTACTTTTGGAAAACTGTCGTTACCCCATCACTGTTTTGCTTTTTGTTATTTTTGTTTTAACTTCTGCAATCAATTTGGCGTTTTTTATTTGTTCGATTCTCCAAGCCTTCAAAGCCGTAGAGTTGACGGGCTGTTTTGTGACTTCCGGATCTTAGCAAGACTTCCGACATTGTCAATGTGGTTGATTGTTCTCACCAGCGTACAAAATTGGATGTGGTTAAAACTTGGACTTATTTTCAATGGCAATTCTGTTGGTCACGGCGAATTGAATATCATACAAATCCATTTGTTCTGCCATTTTCTAGTCGCAACGGGACTGTATCCACAAACACAAAGCTATCATTGAGGTCTGTACAGAAAAAGCCACAACACATAAAAGAGAAAAGTATGAATTGCTTTGTAATGAATGGAGGCATGCATGTGAGGGACCATGAAGAGAGTGAACCAGAAAAGATATAGAAGCTGAAAAAGAAAAAGGGAAAAACAGAAAAAATGAGCGAAAGTGGAATTTACTATTTGCAAAGATGTCAGCGAATAAGAAGGAGATGCCCTGACCTGTTTATGGATAAAGAAAGGAACTGACATGTTTGAAACTTTGAATTGCTAGGTGGGCAATCGCACCTTTGCGGTATGCTCTTTCCTAAAAGATCAAGCTTTTAACACTACAGTGGATGCTATTACTAATTTAGAACCCGAGGTGAGCAAATTTCATTTTCCTACGGGAATCGGCCATGACATTTGCCGGGAACTCAGGTAGCTTGCTGAGATCTTGTCATCTTTGGTCGTAGCTAAATGGTTTAGTTGAATATAATCTCGAACTGTTTCCTGATCCTTAGGCAAGCCATGTTTGGAAATGAAAATGGGCCCACGTCGCCGAACCGGTTTGGCGTGACTCTGGTCTTACAGTGATTGGGATTTAGGAAGGAGACTGCCAAATTATCCGCGGCACAAGTTGTAGCCTTTGCCTGTGAGTCCAGCTACTGCTTGCAAACGTAATTTGAATATTTAATATGGGCCAGCTAGACGCCATTCAAAAATTAATAATAAACAAAGAAAGAAAAAGCTCCTCAATTACCAATGACGCTGAAATTAAGTCTATCCCAAGAATTCCTTGAGGGGGAATTCGAAATGGAAAAGGACATCTTTTAAATTTATGCCATGCGACTTTGTGCACGGTAGCACGCTTGAGCAAGCAAGTTCTTGGACCTGGCAATGGCTATAGGCGAGACAAGCCAATAGGGAATAAAATTTCGTCATTGCCTTTGTAATTTTCCTGCTAAACTTTGTCATTGAGTAGCATACTATTATAACATAGACTCGTGCATAGGACATGTCTGGTAGATCACATAGAAACCCCAAACAATAAACCGAGATTAGACTACTTCATTTCTTTTTTTATTAAAAAATTTATTGGGTGTGATTTACACAGATTGAGCTAATTCTCTCTTCTCTTTTATTTTAATAATAATAATAAAAAAAAAAAGGAACTCAAAACTTCCGAATATAAAAACCTAAAACTCTTAATAAATGGGGCGTCCTCAACCACTAGACTTCACCACTTCGTATTTTCTCCTGATGCCCAACACTATAAGTTCCGGCGGAACTGGTAAAAAAGGCAGTTCAGGGCATCCTCAGCCCATCCCACCGCGGCCCATTTAATTGCTACACATGACTTTGTTAAGCTCGTAGTACACATCCTAGTAATACTTTGGAATGTCAACGCTGTACTAATTGTACTCAGCGTCTTGTTATATGTCAACGACAGCATGTACAGCCGGTAACGTATAATGGTAATTTTTATTTTGATTTTAATTTTTTAATATAATTTATACCCTTATTTTAAATTATATATAATCAATAGGATTTATTTAAAATAGAAAATAGGAAAACAAAATTGTATAATATAAAATTATTGATATATTATAATAAAAAATAAATAACTCTAAATTTAACCCAAAAAGACAAAAACTGCACCATGACGTCAGTCTCCATTATTCACGGCTTCCACTTCCAAGCATCGCCTAAGAAATCTCAGGACAACGTCTCTATTTCTGCTTTCTCTCTTAATACTGCAATTCTCCATAATAACCAATGGCCATGGAGGTGGTGGGACAGCGGCAGCAGCAACGTTGACCAAGTGAACTTGCATGCAACAGGCTTGATTACATCCTCCTGGTCAGCACATTCTGGTGCGGCGTCTCCCCTTACTTCTTCAAATGGAACGAGAGTTTCCTTCTCTTGGGGACGCAGTTACCTGGTGGGGTCTTTCTGGGGACCTCTCTAATGCTTTTCTTGGCCGATTCAACAAGCGCTTGTGGAGATCTCACAACAAAGACTTATCCTTTCTCTTTCCTGCTTGCCTCTTCTGGGTATCTTTTGACTACGCTCGGCGATTGCATGGTCAAAGGGAAACGAGAGTGGAAGTTGAAGAAGGAAAGGCTGGTGATGGTAAGGATTTGGGAACTGAGGCAAACTCTGTTTTCTTAAGGACCACCAATCTGGGAGATACTGTACTTCTCATTCTTGTTTTGTGCTTTCATTCAGTCTTTGAGGGGATTGCGGTTGGAGTTTCCGGTAAGTGATTGATTGATAACTCTCTTTTTTTGTTCTTTTGACTGCATTAATTAGTTAATTGTGTTCATGACAGAACTGAATTTTGTCTGTTTAATTATACTCCTCGAATTGAAGTCAGTGATTGAATAGTTTTATTCACACTATCACACGTTGAAGGCGAACCTTTGTATCGCGGAAACAACCTGTTTATGGAAACAAGGTTAAGGGTGCGTATATCTCACCATTCCCAGACCCCAAGGTGTGGGAAGTTTCGTGCACTTGAATACCCTTATTCACATTGTTACTCGTAGAAGAAATTGTGAACATAAAGGACCGAAAATTTTCCGGGTTGGGTATTGATTATGTAAGGATGATGAGAGCCAATTTCTTTTCTTTAATCTTACTCTTTTTTTTCCCCTCCTTTTTTATGGCTTCAATTATATTGGTAAGAGAATCTGAGTTGCTAGACTCTTTCGGCCACTAAGGCAGAAGCATGCAAGAACCTTTGGACAATATGTTTGCACAGAATATTAGCAGCCATTGCCATGGGAATTGCTTTGCTCAGAATGCTTCCCAAGAGGCCATTTCTAATGACGGTCGCATATACTCTTTTGTTAGAGATGTTGGTGGTGCTGGCTTGCTTTCCAGGTGCAGCAAGATTCAGCTTCTGTTTTTGGTTTCCCTCCAAGATCCAAGAGTTAATTAAGTTGGTTAGCGTGTCGCTGGAGCAGTCCTTAGGCTTTATGTTAATTAGCTTTACTTTGTATCTTGTATTTATGTTTAAGTTAACTTGAATTAGAATTATGAAATTTGTACTTAGAATTTGAATCAAACTTCTGTACAAACTGATGCAATCCTGCACGTTTCAGTTTGAAATTTCTAGGAAAATGAAAACATGAGCATAAGGTTAATGATGATCGATGAAACTGTGTAGCCTCTAATACAACTTTACTCCTCTTCCTTTCTTCTCTCTTCTGCTATCTTTGCTCAACCTTCTGAAGACAACCAGAAAGAAACAACAGTACAATCACAACATCTTGCCTTTGCCATTTCCAGTCCCATTGGAGTGGGAATTGGCATTGCCATTGATGACACAGCTCAAGACCAAACTGCTGATTGGATCTTTGCCATCTCAATGGGACTAGCTTGCGGAGTTTTCATCTATGTTGCCATCGATCATCTTGTAGCTAGAGAATACAAACCACAGTCCTGATTGTACTTTGATACTCCATTCTTCAAGTTCGCTGCTCTGCTACTTGGGGTCGGAGTTATTGCTGTTGTTAGGATTTGGGATGACCGAAAAAATCTCTGTTTTCCCGTTCTTGTATTTGTGTCACCATATTCAAAACTCTTTTGGATTTGTATACTGCAGTTTCCGTGATAATTGAATTACTTCGAGTTGCTCAATGTACAAGTAGATTTCACCCAAAGCTGTTAATAACAACAACACCGTATACTGTCTCTTCCCATACAAAATTTGTCTCAAAGTGAAATTCATCATGTGCAGCCTATTGTTTGTTTTTTTGTCAACATACACCTATACGAGCTTTCTCTGAGTTGTTCAATTTTGGGACGGATATGCATATGGGTGACTCTTAGAAGAATTCATGTTAGCGTAACATTAACGTTATTCCTGTGACCTATATGTTACAAATTGGAGTCGCAAAAATAAGGTTTTTGTGTGTGTGTGTGTGTGACGTATCCAATACTTCATTGTGTAGGAGTTTGGTGAACTTAAAATGCCCTTTTTAAGTGGAAAAAAGAAAAAGGGTCAGAGAACTGGTTACAAATGTAATGGCTCGCTCCAACTTTTGGATCTTGTATTAAGAGCTTATTGTTCTGGAAGCAGTCCACAAGGCAGCCCATGTCACAGTCAGTCAGACATATATTCGAACATATAAAAGATAGCCTCTTCGAGAAGTGTAGAAAATAATTCTCAAAAAAAAAAAAAAAGTGTAGAAAAAAAATGGCTAGGAGTATCTGACGAGGACTAACTAGCAAAGGGGAGTTGGTGCACCTATAATTACAAAAAAGAAGTTACATGTATACGTGGTACAGATGACAGACTCATCCACAGAGTAAAATCTTTCACACACCAATTTTTATCATATTGACTAAACTTTTATCATTGTGACTTCGTAATCAAGTTTTGGTGGTTAATTTGGTTCTGTACGGCAAAGAACTAGGCTAAACTAACCTAATTCTATGTGTGTGTGTGTGTGTGTGTGTGTGTGTGTGTATATTTGTTGTTGTTTGACAGACGGGTGGGTCAAACGTCCTTCTCTACCTTGGCTTGGGAGTCTCGACGGTCAGCTTTGGTTAGGACGTAAGTTGTCACCAACCACCGTGCATGGCCCCAAAAAGTTTCATGGATGGTCTACATGAACGTTAAACAGCCTAGACTAGGGATGGTAATCCATTGATTGTCCTGGTCACTAACACTTAATGGTTGGATATGTTTGAAATGATGGGAATTTTTATTTTGACTTTATATATATATAATATAATAAATAGAGTTTATTTAAAATAAATAAATAAATAAAATTTGTATAGTGTAATAACTTAGAATTACTGTCTTGCCGAGAGTTTGCAATTGTCATTTGTGTGCGATCTATGAGATACCCTCGGAACAGAGGTTGGTTTTTCTGAGCAGGGCACAGGACAGCTGAACATTAGGAGATCGATAATGAATTGTCATCTTATGACAATCCCAATGATGGGACTTCGGTCAACCAAGTGCAAAAACTGAAAACTTCCATTTATATCAGGTCCATCTCAAGTGTTTTGCAATCCCCAGGAAACTCTTGGATGTGGTTAAAAAGAGTAATGATTTTAGTTCTTAATATAGTGTTAGGTTAATCACTTCCTAATGGTAACGTTTTGAAAACGTCCCACACTTTCTGCCCTGCATTAGGCAGAAGTACGATGCGGGCAATTTGTGTTCTTGCGTGTTTGTGTTTGATATGTACTGTAATGCACAAACAACTTAGTGGTGCAGACCGCATATTTTGCATCCTGAAAACATATAGAATGCGTCCATCATTTTCCATCTCTTCCAGGCTTCTAGTGAATGCCAGCACTTTCCTGTGGGGTAACTTGCAAGTCCTCCCGGGGTGGGGGCTTCCAAAAGCTAAAATGAGGCTTTTAATGGAAAAACATTTAGGTTATGACCAATAAATGAGTTGTCTGGCATCGAAGGGTAAGCAAATTAACTAGTTGTCTTTGATCGTACTCCAAATTAGACATGGGCCAACAGTTGGTGATTCTCTTCTTTTCTCAATTATGAAGTATTTCATTACCTATTCAAGCAAACACACTCCTTGTGCCTATATAAGCACACCCTCAATGGCTTCAAGGCCGTGCCACTGCAGAAGCAACAGAATCTAAGCTACCTCAAGTCTCAGCTACACCTACCTCTAGATATTTTTTAAGCAGTCTTCAGAGACCAACAACATGTGTTCCTCATTCTCTGTAACACCAGCAATTCTTGTTGCCGTCCTCCTTGCTATGAGCTGCTTCTGGGCCTTTCCTGATGTTGCCAGTGCAGGCATTACCAGGCACTACAAGTTTAATGTGTGTATCGTATACATTAAGCTAACTTATTGTGTACCGTTATTAATAGTCCTCAGTTTATGTTAATTTATGTTGCATTGACCTGATATAGATTTGGTGTCAACATTTGCTGTGCTTTGTCCCAGATAAAAATGAAGAATGTTACCAGGTTGTGCAGCACAAGCAGCATAGTGACAGTCAACGGGAAGTTCCCCGGGCCTCGAGTCATTGCCAGAGAAGGCGACCGTCTAGTAGTAAAGGTGATTAATCACGTTAGCAAGAATGCCAGCATCCATTGGTATGAAACTATCAATTTTGCAATTTTTTTTTTTTCTTCTCTTAACAATTTTCACAAGGAGGTAATACAGATAGCTAACATTGTCTTGGTAATGAAAACAGGCATGGCATTCGGCAACTTCAGAGTGGATGGGCAGATGGGCCATCCTATGTGACACAATGCCCCATTCAAACAAACCAGAGTTACGTGTACAATTTCACAATTACAGGACAAAGAGGGACACTTTTCTGGCATGCTCACATTTCATGGCTCCGAGCTACTGTCTATGGACCACTCATCATCCTCCCTAAGAAGAATAATTCTTACCCATTTGCCAATCCGTACAAGGAAGTCACCATCACGTTCGGTACTTATAACTAACTATCCCCTCTTGACTGTTTTTGCCGTCTTCTTGGTTTGGTGCCTTCCTTCTCCAAAAGGGTAGATGACAATTGACCAAGATGAGCCTAATCAGCTTTGATTTTATGCAACTGCAGGAGAGTGGTTTAAAGCTGATCCTGGAGCAGTTATTAATCAGGCTTTACAGACTGGAGGCGGCCCAAATGTCTCTGATGCCTACACTTTTAATGGACTTCCAGGCCCATTATACAATTGCTCAGCAAAAGGTAGTTCATTTGTTCATGATGAATTTTCTCTCAGCCCAAGTTCAAGTTCAAATGTTTTACAGCTTCTTGTAAAAACTAAAGCCAATCCAGGAGGTGAAATTCATAAATGTTCATAAATTAGAACTTTTATGCTATGTAACTGCATGAGATGTTATGTTGTTAATTAGAGCAGATCTACATCAGCATTTTCTCCACCTCGCGGCTTGTCCTCCGTAAGGGTATACCTGACAATAGTGTTTTTGTGGCGGTGCCCTGCAGATACATACAAGTTAAAGGTGAAGCCAGGAAAAACATACCTTTTGCGGTTGATCAATGCTGCACTCAATGATGATCTGTTTTTCAGCATAGCAAATCACTCCTTAACCATTGTCGAAGCCGATGCTGACTATGTTAAACCTTTTAACACCACTATTTTGCTCCTTTCACCAGGGCAAACCACAAATGTGCTCCTCAGAACCAAAGCCAGTGCCCCCAATGCCACATTCTATATGCTGGCCAGACCATACTTTACAGGCCAAGGCACGTTTGACAACACAACCGTTGCTGGCATTCTTGAGTACGAAAGTTCTTCGAATTCCTCCACATCCACATTCAAAAATGGTCCGGTGTTCAGGCCAGTCCTGCCTCCTATTAATGCTACAAATTTTGTGGCAAATTTCAGTAACAAATTCCGCAGTCTGGGTAATGCTCAATTCCCAGCTAATGTGCCTCGGAAAATAGACCAAAAATTTTTCTTCACAATGGGTCTTGGAAACAGTCCGTGTGCAAAAAACCAGACATGTCAGGGGCCTAATGGCACAAGATTTTCTGCTACTTTTAGTAACATTTCCTTTCCACTTCCTTCAACAGCACTTCTCCAAGCCTACTTTTTTGGCAAGTCTAATGGGGTTTACACTACTGATTTCCCAAGCTTCCCTCTCAATCCATTTAATTACACGGGGACACCACCAAATAATACTTTTGTGACCAAAGGAACAAAGGCTGTGGTGCTACCCTTTAACACCACTGTGGAGTTAGTGCTACAGGGCACTAGCATATTGGGTGCTGAAAGCCACCCTCTCCATCTTCATGGCTTTAGTTTCTTTGTTGTTGGCCGAGGATTTGGAAACTTTGATCCTGATAATGATCCCAAAAGTTTCAATCTTGTTGATCCTGTTCAAAGGAACACTGCTGGTGTGCCTTCCGGTGGCTGGCTTGCCATTCGTTTTCGTGTGGATAATCCAGGTAATTTTTTGCTTAGAAAATGAATGAATTGGAGCATTTGACATCATATATATATATATATTTGTGCAAGTTTGCTTTTGCTGGTAGGTTTGTGTTTAGCAATGTATAAATGACGATGAGAATGTGTGTGGCACAGGAGTATGGCTAATGCATTGCCACTTTGATGTGCATCTAAGCTGGGGCTTGTCGATGGCATGGATTGTGTTGGATGGAAAATTTCCCAATCAGAAGCTGCCTCCTCCACCGTCTGATCTACCCAAGTGTTGACCTTCGTTTCAGATATATATTTCTTTTTTGTTGTATTTTGCTGGGCTTTTTTCACAATTTGTGTACCAGAGTGCCGCGGAGAATTCAGGGATTTTTTTTTTTTTTTTAACGATACAGAATTGTAACTCTTTGTCGGAGCATAAATAATGAGAACATACGTTCATGAGGTCTCCCCCTTCAGCCCAAGAGTGTATATTCCCTGTTTAATTATTCAACTACATTGCATTGCATTGATTTTTTTTTTCTTTTTTATTTATTCATAGACAATATTATCATAACTTGAACATTGGCACATTCCAGGTGACAATGTTTGCTCTTAAAATTATTATAATTGAACATTTCGATTATCCAAGCTTATTGAATTACTCTGATTGATACTCAAAATTGAGATTTTTAGTCCCTGATGAATCCCGCATATATTATTTAAAAGATGCAATCAAAGGACAGATTGTGCATTCACTATCACAACTAATTGGCATGGATTCATTGAATGGGGGGAATAGAGAATGCACCTAACTTTCAATTATTTGCCTAATCGTTGAATAAAGCTTGTTGGGTGTTGACTAATGAGTCCAATCGGAATCCAATAGCTTTTGGATTTCTTTTTTTATTTTTTTTTATGGCTTGTCTGCTTTTTTTCTTTTTTAGAAAACCGTTTGATACTTTTGTTTTTTTTTTGAAGTGAACTAAAATGTGATCCTTACGCGAAGTCGTTTGGAAGGAAAAGACAAGAAAATGTTGGGAGTAATAGAACACGAAAAGAATTGGATAGAAAGATCCTTATTTTCTCATGCTTTATTAATTTTGTATGAAGAGAAGATAGAGAAGAAAAAAGAAATTCCATTTTTTGGAATCAAAAGAAGGGGTTTTTTTTTTTTTTTTTGGGTTGTAATATGAGAAATAGCAGAAGCCCTTTTTTTTTTTTCCCCAGAAAACTTAGTTTGAAGTTCGAACGCTACCAAAATGCAAATCTACAGTTTCTGCCCATCTCTTGTTATTACCAGTGCGGTAATAAAGACAATGCGTGGGTCCAAAGGTAAAACTTTAATTTCAATTTTACTTAAAGAGTTCCCGCAAAACATACGCAAGTTCGCCTGGCATTATATGCCTGTCGTCCCATCATCCATTGATAATGTATCGAGAAAGTAAAAATAAAATAAAATAAAATAAAATAAAATAACAACTGTTATGTTTTTATAATTAATTTTAATTTTTTATGTTTATTTAAAATTTTTATATTTAAAATTTATTTTAAATGCATTTTTTTAAAAATTAATTAAATTATTAAAAAATTATTAATTAAATAGAAATTATTAATGATATGATTTTTTAAATAAGGAATTAAATTAACAAAATATAAAATTGAAATATAAAAAATTAAGTCTTAATTATAAAAAAATATAAAAATTTAAATCCCATTTTACATATCCCAATAAAAATGTCAAATCAAAGACTTTAATGGTACGATGTTTGAGTCCTAAGTCTATCTCCCAACAACCCACCCGGTAACATTTCCTTTTTTTTTTTTTTTTTAATTTTATTTTAAAATCTCCGAGTGTTGCGTCATGCACGTCTTTATTAAGGGTTGGAATTTTTAATGCTATTCTCGATGCAGATCCAACTAATAATGGATGTGTTGCCAATAATGGCGGTTCCAACAGCTGCAGGGAGTGGCTTTCCTATCCAAATAAAAACAAAGAAAGTAACACAAGTCTCAGAAACAGGATATATCAAAACATGGCCATTGCAGAATCTATCAGACTTGCCTAAAAGTGGAGAAAATTGAGAGAAAGAAAAGATGAAAAAAAAAAAACAAAAACGAAGAAATCACTCACAAAACAAGCAACAGTAAATTATGCAACCAAAATATGTGTGTGCCTTTTGGGGGGGGGAGGGGGAGATTGGGGAAGATTATTAAGGATTGACACACTTAATTGTTTGATTCGGTTTTGATATATGAGCTCTTGCAAAGTTCAAAACTTCAGCGCTCTTCAATTTGTAATTTACAGCCGATTCTGTGAACAAGTTTGAAAGAAAGAGGACAAGTAAAATCTGCGGTACCAATCTCTTTGCATAAAACTCTTGCATAGATTTGACCATTCTTTAGATCTTATGATATGGGAGTCTCGTGCAGTGATCACTGCGCTGCATGTCCATCCTTGGATGTATCTTTCTTTCAAGATTCGCCGTGCTTGTGCCAGCAAACAAGCATGGCAACACATCGCCTCATGATATAGAACCTTGCCTTCTGTTCCTTGGCTAAGCTACTACATTTGCGGGTAATGGAAGTGCCTTTCTGGGAGAAACTTCTTGGGCATGGACATTTCGGAGAAGAAGAGGAGGAGGACAACTTGAGGGACGAGCTTCTCAATAGAGGGGATTTTGATGAACTCTTTGTTGAGAAACTTCTTGTGATAATTGATGAAGAACCTTCCTTTCTCGAGGATGACCTCCATTTCTCATCCATGCATATAGCTTATTGAAAGCCACCAACTCTGGCAAACAATATGACTGTATGGTTCTTCTTTGTATGGAGAAAGCGATGACAGTGATGGGGCTTTTCTGTTGAGAAGTGGGGCTCTGGCTTTGTCATTTACATATAGCCATGTAGTTTTTGAAGACTGTGCTGTGTTTTGCTTGGTGTGCTTATGAGCACCAGAGACTCATGTTCGTGTGGTCATTCTTACCCTTTGGTTGCTGTGGTGGCATTGCATTATTGTTGGGGGGCAGTTTCTGTAAACATTATGGTCTCAATTCTTACCTTATACAAATTGCCCGATTCTTGAGACACACCTCTCTCCTCCTAGAGATCCATTATTTAATTTTGGAGACGCTCCTGCTGTCACAGACACACACACACACACACACACACACACCCTCTAGTCATTACTACAGACGGCAGAAATGGAAGGGAAGGTGGGGCAGGGCTCAATGGACCGAAATGGAAGGGAAGGTGGGGCAGGGCTCAATGGACCGTTGTTAGCTGGTTTCTACGAAGAAAGTTGTGCCCGATTTTTGCCAAAAAATTAAAAAAAAAAAAAGAATTTGATCATCTACTAAGAAATGTCTCACAAATTTATTCAAGTTTTTTTTTTCTTTTTTTTTCCTTTTGTTTTGTAAACACATATGTTCGACGAATATTGCTGTTGTGCTACATAGAAATTCAATAAATGAACTTTTTCAGGCCATTGGTTACCTTTATGGCAGTAATTGCACAATTCAGTAACAGGGTATTGTTTTGCAGTAACAATATCTTTTCTGTTTGTAAATTAATATTCTCATTTTAAATTCACCTCCACATACAACCATTTGGATCGGGAGCCAAGAGGCTTGGAATTTCAGAACAATCAATTTTTAAAAGAAGGCTAGGATTAGAATAGTTTTCGCCCTACTCAGTTTGCTGCTTCTTGGTCAGCAAACTTCAGCAATATCATTCTACTTAACAAGCATTTCATCCATTTTTCTTTTCTCACAAATTGTTTGCATTTTATCCTGCTTTGGCATCTCCATGTGCCCACACAAAGTATCTAGAACTTGACTAACGGAATATTTGACCTCAGCAGAATATTTGAATCAATTTGAAGGATATATAATATATGTTAGCTGTACATGTTTTAAGCGACCAATGTTTTTTTTTCTTCTTTTTTTTTTTTTCTGCAGGTGACGGTGATAAGAGCATTAGACAAACTGCAAACCCAGATTTGATTAGTCAAAAGGATTGGACAAATGAGTCAAAATCTAGTCACATGATATGTTCTATTTGGTGTACAATGCACCTCTTTTAAACTTTGTTAATGCTTTTTTGCCTAGCAACTTTCCTTTTTTTTTTTATTTTTATTGTTTCATTAATCATATGGAGAGGCTTGAGAATATCAGCATTTGGGAGACCCCACATTGTGACATATGAGCTGTTGCACAGGGGAAGGTCAGGGTCAAGGTCAGGAAAGGAGTGTTAGCCTCATGATTAACAATGCCCCCCCCTCCCCCCTGGTACTATGCACCTTAATTATAAGAAAACAGGATCAACTTTCCATGATTTTCTGTTTCTATGTTTCATTATCCCTCCTTTTATTATTAGGATTGTGGCTCTTCGCATTCACAGTTTCACACTTTTGTTCTGGCTACCTGCCTACCTACCTACCGTACGGTTTTTTTAATGCTGTGATCACACATAAAAGTGACTTCGCAAAAATTTGCTGGTTTCTAGGTACAACCAGACGCTAAAAATGTTGAAACACGAGTATCTCAAGGTAATTTCACAGGTCTGCACGGCCGCGATGTGATTATGATGAATAATAATTAATAACCCTGCCTTTTTTTTTTTCCTTCCTTTTTCTGTAACCGAGACAATTGAGTACATTTACTGAAAAGTGAAGTAGAATTTTCAAACAATTTAATACACTCAGTATTAAATTTATTAAATTTTTATTTTTTCTTAAACAAAAAAAAAAAAAAAAAAACAGTTCAACACTATTCACTACTGCCCCCGAGAGTCCTTGCCCCTTTGAGACGGACCAGTGTTTGGAACGTATGAGAAACTAGCCTGTTGAGTGCGACGCAAGCCTACGCAAAACGAGCATGTTGGAGTGCTGAGGGGTTGGCCGGTGCACCGGCAAGTGGTGCCAAGGTACAGGAGGGCTTCGGCACCTGGGCGCCCCTAGCATTTTTCTTTCTAGGCTTGGAATTTAGGCCTGAGAAAGTTAGCCTTTCTCCGTGATTTGTCCCCCGTGAACCAACTCGCCTTCTCGATGGGCTACTGTCTCGCTACAAGACATGAATTATCGCGCATTTTCGGTATTTTTTATTATAAAATAATAAAATATTTTTAAAAAATAAATTTAAATTGTGATGTATTTTTATCAAAATATAAATCTTGTAATTTATTAAATATTAATAAAATTATGTTTACATTAAAATATAAAATTTTAAATTGTAATCACCAATGCTAAAGAAAAAGATGATCTCAGAAATATTTTTTCCCCGGATACATATTGGATGCCTTATAAACATATGTTTATTGCCGATGATGGGTTATAAATCAGGCTTATTAATCAATCTTTGCAACACTAAATCAAAACCAAAATCATGAGCAATCGTTCAAATAACCAGGAAAGCCACAACTTAAATTCAGGCAGAACATCGAAATTAATCAATCCATCCTTCCATGAAAAGCTGCTAAATCCGTGGTCGTATCATAATATGTTTAGACCCATACCAATACTTTGGAAAGAAGAACAGAAGAATTAGACGAAGACTTTCAAATAGGCAAGCATATAGCTTGCATACATAGGGCAAGCAAAACTAAAGGGCAAGATGGATAATTGAAATTCATGGTTGTTGTTGTGGAATGCGCAACTTGAGTATATCGTTAAGGTTTCGAAATTGGCGACCACAATAAATAACAGTAAGGATGATTACCGCATAATTGATCTAAACGACCAATTTTTAAGAACTTTAATACACCTCAAAGAAGCATTTACCTTGATGGTACGCATTATTTTTGCTGGTTCCTCCAACTTAATTGATCGATTTGCATTAGTAGTATCCTCGGAAGTACCGACCAAAGTAAACAAGGGGGGTATAGTCACAAATTGGCTGATGCAGCATCATCAAGATTCCCATAAGAAAGGAACCCTTGTGAGTAATAAGGAGGTGATCGTGAACCAACCAACCACCACACCACTCGGTGAAGCCTTGAAGTTTGTGAATCTTGATGATGCTGCATCCGCCAATACTGACTCTTTGTTAGTCTTGGCTTTCTCATGGCAACTACCTTGCCAGAGCACTAAAATGGGCCAACCCTAACCCTAAAATAAGATTATTTAATGATTCAAAAGTGAAGAAAATGAACAAAAGGGCGTGATTGTGCAGCTATGCAAGCCAGACCCACTTAGGAAAAGTAAAGAAAGAAACAAAAGAACGCCAGAACAGAAACCTTCACAAACTGACGAACACAGGGCTATGTACCAATTTTTTCTTGCACGAGTGGAGAAAGAATAAAAGATGAGAAGGCAGCAGCAAATTATTGGAAACCCTGAGGATTCACAAGAAGCTTGATGAGACAAGCTGTGTACTGTGAACACAGTTTAAAGGAGAAGAAGATGTATAGAGAAAGTATCTGAATTGGTTCACAAACAAACCCACCCTTCCCCAATTGAACTAATGGATTAAAAATTTAAAAAGAAAGTCAAGATTCTTTTGAAAGACGTCCTAAATCGGCTGCTTATCCCAAAGGACCCACGCTATACATATAAAGATAATAAAAAAAATCATCCAAACAAATTGAATTGTGGAATCCACACCTATATTAATTTTATTCTGTTCTATTTTCTATTTTTCTGTGAGTCCATGAATGTGTCTATTTATTGTGTTGGAAAGTCTTTTAACAACTCATTAAAAGATGCATCTTTTTTGTTTTTTTTTTTTTTAATCTCTTTTTCGAGAGCATCATCTTTTCTATTTATTTTCTTAGTATATATGCAGCTTTTAATAAGGATGAGAAGAAAGAGGTGACAAAGCTATAGATTATAGTGCTTGCTTTGCTTTAAGGAATGGATGAGGAAGAGCAAAACAAATGAAATAAGAAGTCGATCGCCAGGCTTTTGATGTATGGTGTAAAGGATTTATATAATTAAATAATCTAAGAACTAGGTTAATTGAAGCATTCCGCGCGGGGGAAGAACTGAAAGAAGGATCTGAACCCATATCCAGATGCTGCTCCCTCCAATGATTTCTTTGGTTCTTTTTCGCCTGGCCGGCTTTTCACTTTGGAAAGCAGTCACCCGAAAATTTTCGTGGACCTAGGATCATTACCTTTAATATGAATTAATGGACCCGATTGCTCACATCGTTTATCTACATGCCTCTCCCTGCCCTGCTGTTTATTTAATCTAATCCTAATAGAGTTTCACCTTATTATTATTATTATTTGTCAAGGAAAAAGAAGGGGGAGAATGAATATTTAGACTTCTAATTCTCTCCCACTCACCAAATCAATGTAAAATTTGGCAATTAATATCACTTATTCTAATACCCAAAGCAAAAAACAAGTCTAATTAATTTTTTTTCTTGGTCATCAGTTCTGATTAATTTCCCTAAACTGCGCAGTCGATCAAGTATTTAAACGGTTGACTTTCTTTACCAAGGCATCCGAATCCTAATTTTTAGTGGAATGTATTTATTTATTTATTTTAAATGTCAAGCAAAGTTTCAGAATGTTGAAGATTACTTCCCCTTTTTATGTTACTAAAGTTCACAGTGATTTGCAATCTAAGCCTTTCCCCAAAAATTTTTGCTCTCATGGCCATTTAGACAAAGCTGGTTGCTCTCTCTCTCTCTCGCTCTCTCTCTGTTTTTGTTTTTTTTACCCTAAAAAGACAAAACAAAAACTAGTGCTGGCTCATGCATTCATTTAATCAATCTTTTAAAGTTTGACCTTATGTTGTAGTCATCATAACCTATCAAAGTAGATGGACCACAAGGACTGTTTTGGAATTTTTGCACCACGATATTGTGTCATCAAATCTTTGCGTACCTTGAGTGACTAATATCCCTCCCCCAAAGCAGAATTGACGTCCCTTCTCAGGCCAGCCATTTAGCCGTATATATGAATTAATTATACTTTGAGCGGCATCAATTCAGCTTCCAGAAAAAGGTGCAAAGCGTTGCATCTATGTTGGGGCAAGCGATAAGATATGGGTGCTTAATCCTAATCATGATTAATGACAGTAATGTTATCTAAACAAGAAGCTCGAGGTACGTGTGCACTACGTGTAAAATGGAAAGACACATCAGAAAGTGGGCTTTGGCTTGAGTTTAATTACTATTATAATAGGAGGGAATCGGTTTAATCCGCGTAATGTAAGTGGAATTATATGGTTAATGATGCTTTTAGTCATTAATTTATTACGAAATGTTGTACAGGGAAAAGGCGTATTAACCGTCAAAAAATATAAAATTAGTTTGCTAATCATCATCGTGCGCTCGGCTCTGCCTAGATAATCTTAAACTGAAGATAATGCTTCCCCGGATCCACCGATTCGCTTTTTCAGTCTGAAGTTGCTCTCATGTGGCTTGTTGGTCGAACCTTATGTGGTAGACAATGCAAAGGTTTTGGGGTGGCTCTCTTTTCTGGGGTTTTAAAAATATGGGTTAACAGGCGTTACCAATGGCCACAAATCGCAGAAAATAGGGCCGTAATTTGAGGTTACTTATTATTGCACGTCGTGGTAAGAACTATTATTTAATTTAATGTTACTGTTGCAGCATTTTGTAGAAATGGGGGTAAACCCTTCTCAGACTTCGTAATGTCAAGAGTTTACTGTTTAATCATTTCAAACTTTGGTCTCTTCTGAATTGAAACCTTTTGTTGAGCTACTGCTCAAAACACTACTAATTGGTAATGAAATTTAATCATCCGAGGTATGATTTTTAATTTGAATCCAAATTAAGGGTTGCATACCTTACTTAGCTATAAAACTGTATCGAGATAATTTTATAATTCAATTTGGTTTTGTTATTTGTTTTCTACACTGAACTTTACACGCAATGAATAATCTCTTCTAAATAAACTTGTATAGAGATCTTTTTTTTTTTTAAAAATAAGCTCATATTAAAAAATTTAAATTTAAAATTATGTGCATAATCTCTATTCTCGAATTTATTTTAATTAATTACAAATGATTAACACATCTTGCATTCTTGCGATATAGAACTCTACTTTGACGTAAGCAATACTTATCCCACTAGTTATCCCTAGGCCTGATCAACACAATCACACCCACACTTGCTTTGGGAACGAGAACGTACGACCCTTTTTTTTATAAATAAATAAATAAAAAAAAAAGAAAAGATACACAATTGAGGTCCATCAATTCTTTGTTTTTTTTTTTTTGGTCTAGAAACAGGGAGAACAAAGTGAGTGCCTCACAATCATACTGGAGAAAAATCACGTGGAATCACATTGTACAGTAGATCAATTCTAAATGCTTAATTGTCATTAACGCATTGACAGGCACAACTGGTCTTGAGCCCATCTTCACTGCCTAAGGGGGCTTTTAGCCCTACTAACTTACTAAATCGAATCAAGCCCAGTGTCTCACGAGCCCAAGCTCAAATGATTAAAAGAAAAGGCAAATGAAGAGCTTGGAACCATCCGGAGAGGGAAAGTGGAATGCAGCGATCTCATATTAAGTTCGTATTTCCCCAGTCAGCGTCTCTAGTAAGTGTTGCTAAAGAAAGAAAATGCACACCCGCCAACGAGAACATCCACAGAATGTCATCTAGGTTAGTCGAGTTTATAACCGAACTTGCATAGTTACATACGTCAACACACAATTGTGACCCAATAGAACAGAAGTAGACACCATTCACAAAATCAGACCATTTTGGTCCTGCTAGCCAAGACAGAAATTTAAAACCAAAAGGCAGTCGTAAGTTACAATATTGTAATCCACAACCGGCCTGCTCTTTTCCTCTTTTGACCCATCAAAAGAAGCCAACCGAAGACCACAAATTTCGAACATAAAATCAAGGCTCAAGCACAAGCTTGCCTCCTTGAACCCATAGCAAAAAGTAGCTCAAGATCAGGAGGCTGGAAGAACCCCCTCCTGGGTGGGTCTTTCTTCTTTCCAAACTTAAAAGACTTCTTTCTCTTCTTCGGCGGCGGCGGGCACACCACTGGCTCCGGTATCCCGTGGTCGCCGCGGGTTGGGGTGAAGGATCCCTCATTCTCCACCTCCCCCATCGTCTTGATCACTTCATATGATTCTTCCCTCTCCATCGTCCAATCGCAACAAGATAATAAAAACCCAACAAAATAAAAGGTAACAAAGATGGGACCTTTTTAAGACAATCAGAGAGTTAAGACAGAGCTTGCTAGCTTAATGATCGTCTATTGTGGGGAAAGTTCGGAATGGTTTATATAATTCTTGCAAGACTTCCAATGACTTCGGTAGACTCAAACTCCCTAGACAAGTCTTTAAGGGGGGCGGGGGGAAGCTCGTGGCTTGCCCTGGAAGTTGCCGAGAGTTTCAAAATAACCTGCGGCTTACAGCTGAGCAACTGGGTTGTCTCCACGTGGCAGAAATTGGTAACTTTATTGTCTGTATGTGGATGAGACACGTTGTCCACGTGCGATCTTTAGCTCTGGGCCTCTCGTTTCGAATTGAAATTTTGGCGCCATTTGCTGGGTGAAAAGCCTGCGAAATATGTGTGGTGGTGGTTCATTTATCGGTGCCGGGTTATTTTGATTGGGGGGCCGTCAACTTCTGATTTCTACTGTTTTTCGTTGGGACCCACATTCAAGCTCTGATCCTAGTTGTGTGGTCCCACTCTGTGGATTTGGTCACGGTCACCGATATGGCACGTTGTTGTTCTTGTTTGCTTCTTTTTTCCATTTTTCTTTTTCTTTTTTTTTTTAAATAGATATTTAATCAATTGCATCTCTCTCTGTTTTTTTTTTTTAATATTATTCTTTCACATTTTCTCTCGATTTTCGCTAAACAAGAAAATGGACTGGATTAATCCCTTTTTAAAGAAGACTATCTTTAACTCGAATTTTAATATATTAGACTATAGGGGATGAGATGTGTGAGACTAAAGAAGACCGTTTTTTAGGTACCCAAAAGGAAAAACGGACTATCTTTCATTGTATGAGTTACAGACGAACCGAGGGGTTCAAACAAAAAAAAAAAAAAATTGTTGCTCCAAAGATGCTACATTTTTTTTTTTTTGGGCCTTGACATGGAATCCTCTTCTCCTGTTTAGCTTACCAATGGGCCAAAAATTTCATTTAAAATAAACTTGTTGAACGAACCCCACTTCAAATAAAAGACACAAACATCGCAAAGCCCATGTCTTGAAACAATAATGGAACATCCCCCCCCCCCACCGGGCCCCCGCAGAAAAGGCCGATCGTCCCAAGGTTCCGGATCAAACTGGTTAACACAACTACTTTGATGGAAAAGACCCGTTTCTATTGTCATAGGCCCAGACACAAACTTCTGAATTCTCATTTCGCAGAGATGCTAAAAGGTAGAAGCAATCGAGAACCTGGACTTGCCCGAATGGTAAGAGACAATGTTTCTTTTGTGTACTGATATGGGTTCAAATTTCTGTCAGTGTCACATCATTCCTCCTTACGTGGCTAAGTTACTCCTACCAAGACTGACAAACCAAAAAGCCAAAGACACTCGTTTACAAGCTCCAGCTTATTGGTATAAAATTTGTCTTTAGAATTAATAAAAAGTCTTAAATTTGAATTTCAATTAAAAATAATTGTTTTAAAAAAAGGAAAAGCAATCCTAGTTTGACAAGCTCTAGCTTATTGGTATAAAATTTGTCTTTAGAATTAATAAAAAGTCTTAAATTTGAATTTTAATTAAAAATATTTTTTTAAAAAGAAAAAAAAGGAAAAGCAATCCTAGTTTGCTTTTGCAGAGATACTATACCAGCTCCCCCATCTAGACACTTGTCACTCAAAACTTGCTCGGGAAAACAACCCAACAAAGCTCTGGAGAGCTGCCATGGCGGTACTGAACAACAATGTTTGACATCGATGCAACCAGATCACACAATCCGCTGCGGCACGTCACTATTTTAGATAATCTATATCTTGGACTTTGGACAATCGCTCGTCCGATTTGTGGAACTGTTTGTTGGCGATCACGACAGCGGCTTTGTGGGGCCCAAAAAAATTCGTCCACCATTTGCCACGTGTACTCGGACAACCGAGACTCGGGCAACTTCACCGAGCTTACCAGCCGGACCCAGAGTCGTCCGCGTACATCAGAGTTAATCCAAGCCGGTGCACATCTCAAGGGAGAAACGCCACTTGGCAGCACGCGGGTCGTTCAAGTGGAATGGCCGTCGGTTCGACTTCGGAATGTCCGTCACGGAGCAATAAACGTGTTGGGCTCTTCCTCTGGCCGTCTGCATTAAATTGCAGCCATCAACGGCGTTTAACGTGCGCCGTTGCAGGTGTCTTAAACCAAATTAATGAAAATTTAACTGTTGAAATGACATGCAACATAAAATCAACTCAACTTGATTGTTACGTGGCGGATTGACTTCTACTAGCTCTATGCGCTAGGCCTGCATGTACGTGTACCTAATAAATTGCTTGGAATTATTGGATTCTGGTTGCTCTAGAAGGCAGCCTTTGTGGATCGAATGGACATTGGCCCAACTGCGGCTAATCCTTAAAAGAAGAAGATTCAAAGTCGAAAACCAACGCAACATCGAACACGTACACAAGAAAAAGTTGAAAATCAAGATGATGGAGACGTGGGCGGCAACCGATTGGCTAGTTTTTACTGTATTGGGAAAACACAAGGAGAAAGGGTGGGGGAGGGGCACTCAGAGGGCTGAAAATGCCGTTTGGTAAGTCAAGTCTATCCCCGAGAACTGATTGTCGACTTTTTGACCATTTGCACCTTAAACTTACATGTCTATGTGCATGTATGTCTAAAGACCTTACCGCTCGATGAACTTGTTGACGCGTGTATTCAAATAAATCTAAAATTTTACGAGTTCCATTATTGGCATGCAGTAACGGTACACGGATCCGACGTCGGGTCAAACGTCCCCCCCCCACAATTAAATAAATTTTTTTAATCCATTTTCTTTGACAAATATTACATGATGTATACAAAAAGTAACAAAATATACAAGTAAGTAGAATACAATATGTATAAAAATTGATAGAAAGTATAATACCCTAAAATACTACATTTATTGCAGTTTTAGATTTCGTTCCCATATTTTATTTATTCTACTTACATGTTCTACTAGTTCTCGCATGCATCATATCATTTTTGTAAAAATATAACGAGGAAATCGCCACGGACCTGCACACTTAATAATATCACCCGTAAAAGAGAAAAAAAAAAAAAAAAAAATATATATATATATATATATATATATATATATATATCGATTTCCTCGTTACGGATGACATTTTCCAATCTTTATATGCGTTACGAAATCTGAACCGAAGAATATTGCAAAAGCTGATTACGAAAAGCTCAAAGGGAAAGAACAAAGATAGTCAGTGCATTTTCTTTGTTTTGTTAGATAAGAAAACTTAAAGAAAAAAACCTACAAAAAGGCCCGTGGGACGCACACGCCTTTGGCATAAAATAGAAAAATCGAATTCTTAACTTTTAATTTTAAATTTAAAGTTCAATTTTTAATGCTCATAAATCAAAAAGTAAAGAAAAATCAAAAACACCAAAAAAAAAACAAACAAACAAACAAACAAAACAAAACAAAGAGGCAAATTGAGGTGAAACTCCAGAAAACTCGGTACAAAAATATTACGAAAACATTCTATCTCCATCTCCAATTACTTAAAAATACCAAATAAATAACCATATTTTTATTTTTTTAATCATAAAAAGATAAAATTGTAGAATATACCCAAAGATGATATAAAAATATTCGATATTATCACCCCATTAGTTTAACATACTTTAAACAATAATCCATTTACCTAGCCCGACTCGAGTCAATATAATGAAATGTGGTAATTTTTAGAGATGGTTAACATTTGCCGCTCAAACGAATTATTTTATACAGTTAAAATTTATTTACAAAAGAGTACAATAATATAAATAATTGTTATTAATTAGTGCTAGTGGTGCGAACCTGTCGTTAAATCCTGCGCTAAACTGGCATCGGGAGTTATGATGGGACGAAAACCGACGGTTGGGACCATTGAATTTCCCTATTTTAATTTTCAGGCGATGAGCTGCAGGCCCCCGTTAACCTTAATTCCTCTGGTTTCAGGGGCCTCTTCTTGCCAAGCTGCCCTCATTTGGCAGCCGCGGATGATTTCAAACGTTTCCCTAATTGTCCATTTACTGAAAGTCACGTGAATTTTTTGCACCCCACCACCCAAACAACAGAACCAAGGAGAAATGGCGAGGACGGAGTTGAGGGGTGATGACAATAATGGAGTCATTAAAAATTAAAAAGGATTTAAGTTCCATTATATAAACGTGAGAGTTGAACATAGTTTTACACGACTGAATTTTAGTTATGGTAATTTTATTTCGTACTGTTAATGAAAGTTTAATTCACGTGTATAATATTTGGGTGTAGGGAAGTCAAGACAGTTTGCAGGAAAAACAGAGGGTGAGGGGCCCGGGATATCCACGAAGAGCAAGGTGTCCCAATGAACCTGCTGACGCCCGTCATCTCTCTATCTGTCTTCCTCTTGTCTTTTTGTCCATATAAGTTGCGGAGGAAAGTGAATTGGTTTGTATGATGAAGGAAACCACAAGCTCCCTCCCACCCCACCAGCTCACACACGTGACATCTCCACCCATCCCTCACATTCACCACTTCCAGCACTTGTTCTAGTCAGATTCTGCCACCTCTCGATCTTTCTCTTTTTTTTTTTTTTTCTTTTATATATATATATATATATATTTTTTGGTGTCATATTTGAGCACAGCCATGCAAGTGATGAAGCCGACTCCTATTTTATCACCACCTCCCCCGCCATCACAGCCACCTTTTGCTTCTGCAGATTCACCGACTCTTCATGATTATTATTATTCTCAGGTTGTCTCTCCGATGGTGCCTGCAGTCGTTTTCTGCTCTTTCTTGCCGTTGTTTCTTCTTCTAGTTGTTGTTCTTCTTTTTCATCAATGGCGCCAAAGAAAGGTGCAGGGGAAACGCTTGCCTCCTGGATCAATGGGTTGGCCTTACATTGGAGAGACCCTCAAGCTCTATACCGAGAACCCAAATTCCTTCTTCTCCAATAGGCAGAAACGGTATGCCTACACATCATTTATATCATACATCTCAAATTTTGAGCTCTCTTTAGACCACACAGTCTGAGAGTCTCGTCCTGGAATTTAACCTCTTTTTTGGCTTATAAGGCTTTGTATGTCTGTAGGCATGGGGACATATTTAAGACCCACATATTGGGATGCCCCTGCGTGATGATTTCGAGCCCAGAAGCAGCTAGGATTGTTCTTGTGACGAGGGCTCATTTGTTCAAGCCGACATATCCAACAAGTAAAGAGAAAATGATAGGACCTGATGCTCTGTTCTTTCACCAAGGGGCTTACCATTCAAGGCTCAAGAAGTTGGTCCAAGCCTCCTTTTTACCATCTGCAATAAGAGGGTCCGTCTATGAAATTGAGCAAATTGTTTTGAAATTTCTGCCTACCTGGAAAGATGCCACCATTAACTCGTTGCAGGAAATGAAAAGGGTATGCCGACTTTGATTAGAGCGAGCTCATTATTATCTTTTGTTTTTCCTTCAGGAGACTTGCCTCATTTAATAAGATTCTTAAAATGTTCTCTCTCTCTCTCTCTCTCTCTCACTTTTCTTCTGCTAGTATGCTTTTGATGTGGCAATGATTTCAACCTTTGGAGAGAAAGAGGACCTGGAAATGGAGAGGGAAGAAATTAAACATCTGTACCATTCCTTGGAGAAAGGCTACAATTCTATGCCTTTGGATTTACCGGGAACCCCCTTTCACAAAGCAATGAAAGTAAGAAGGTCTTCGATATATATATATATAAATATATACATACATATACATCTCTTTGACCCTTCTGTTATTGTTCCATGCTTGATTGGTTGTTTTGGTACCACATTCCTTTGTCTAGAACTGCGGACATCTGTGTTTTACCGTTTCTCTCATGTGAATTGCATTTGGTATTTGTTTGAATTCAAAGGCAAGGAAACAACTCAATGAGACCTTGAGGAGATTGATAGGGCAGAGAAGGCAAAGTGGGAAACAAGGAGGAGGCTTGCTTGGAGTGCTACTGGGAGCAAAAGACCAGACTTTAAATCAGCTTACTGATTCCCAGATTGCTGATAATATAATTGGAGTTATTTTTGCTGCTCATGATACAACTGCAAGTGTCCTAACATGGGTGTTGAAGTACTTACACGACAATGAAGATGTTCTTGAAGCAGTTGTGGTAAATTAGTTATTCTTCATTTTTGTGTAATTAATCACTTCCTTCGGGAATAAAAGTAAAAAAAAAAGAGAGTACACTTATCTACCATTTCCCATAATCCCATCAATGTTTTACATTTTAGCCTTTGTAATTTCCATTGAGACACGACTTTTGCAAGCATGCAGATATTTTGTAAATTTTGGTTGGTGATTTAGTTCCCTTCATAGCCACCAGCTGCGTGTCTGTCCGGCGGTAGAGCAGCTAGAGTTTTAGTTCTAGCAACCAGGTTCATATCCTGGCCCCGACTGACAAAAGAAAAAAATTGAGCTCCCTTCATACATCATTTTCTTCATTTCGACTTTGACCAATAATTGGTTCAATAAAATATTTCCGCTAGAAAAAGAAACTGCAGAACATGAATTGGCAATCATATATTTGTTCCGTATTAATCATTGGCTTCTTCTTCTTTTTCTTCCCTTTTTTTTTTTTTTGTTTTTTGGTGTTGGCAGAGGGAACAGGCAGGCATTAGAAGCAAAATAATTGAGGCAGATCGGGGGCTGACGTGGGATGACACAAGGCGCATGCCTTTGACTAGCCGGGTATACAATTATCAATAAACTTATTTCAATTTCGCTTATTAAACACAAGAACTGTGTAATTAATACAGATAAGCCGTATTCTTATGATGGGGCTGTTATGATTGGAATGATTACATTTCAGGTGATTCAAGAAACACTGAGAACAGCAAGTATACTGTCTTTCACATTCAGGGAAGCTGTCCAGGATGTAGAATTTGAAGGCTATTTTATCCCCAAAGGCTGGAAGGTTCTTCCCCTCTTCAGGAGCATTCATCACCGTGCAGATTTCTTCCCTCAACCTGAAAAATTTGACCCTTCGAGATTCGAGGTGAGAATTGAGGGAGGCCCATTTCACGTTGCACTGGAACCAAAAAGACCACATGATACATGCACAATTATATTGTACACGCTATAGATGTAGGGAACTTTTTACATGGACTCGAATATCTTAACAGGAATCAATTGCGGATCCACAAAAATTGTCGCATGGAATTATTATATGGTTGGATATTTATAGTGATTGGATTCACGAGCACACAAATAACGAGAGGACCCTAGATGTGCAATGAATAGTCGTGGGTCATAACTCACTGCTATATGTACTCTATCTTGTTTTGGTGTGGAAATGTAAGGTTAAAAGTGGTTGGATGATCCTGGGGGAGTTTTGTCATTTTCACTTGAATCTTGAAGTCCCCCTTCCTCTGTTTAGATTATCTGCGAGTATCGACTCATGTGCTGATTTTTGTACGCTAGCGAGTAAGAATCCAAGTGTAAATGAGTATGATCTGGTTTCAAATTATCTCAATCTGCTTCTTACATATATATATATATATATATATATATATATATGCTAGCAGAGCTTAGAAAGTTGGGTAAGAGAAGATAGTGGTGAATATTAGGATATGTACATTTTTGACCCTTCATAATGCTTCACACAGCGTGAGTCCGACGTCTTTTTTTATCATATACATATATACAATACATACAGAATGGTAATATGATGTTTTGATAATAGGAAAAAAAATTCACAAATTAGATACTTTCGAATAAAAAGATTAAAGAATATATATATTAAATAGAATAAAATTAATACTTAATTTGAGTGATAAATTTTAAAATTTAATTTTATTTGATCAATAATTTGTTTTTATTTCATATGGATTTGACGCGTGTCTTCTTCCAAAACTCTTTGATAATTGTGTGTGATGGTGCAGGTGCCACCAAGGCCAAACACGTACATGCCCTTCGGAAATGGAGTGCACTCCTGTCCAGGAAGTGAGCTAGCCAAGCTCGAGATGCTCATTCTCCTTCATCATCTTACTCTCAAATATAGGTCTCTCTCTCTTTCTCTCTCTCTCTCTCTCTCTCTCTAAAATGCTTAATTTCTATACATATAAACAAATTAAAACCAATAGCTAGGCATTTAGAACAAATCAAATCTAATTTCAGATTTCTTGAGATGATATCAAAAAAATTTTATGAAACAAACTAAAAGTGATTAAAATCCTTAAGTCAACGTGAATTAGGATGTGCTACTAAAGTTGTACTGAAGGAGACTCAGTTTTTGATTTACACACAAACTAATAAGCCCGTGATATCATTATCTTCAAAAAATAACCAATAACACTCAGTCAACGTGTGTGTCTACAAATTCATACAATGTGGCTTCATGTGTTCCACGTATATTTGTTATAAAATAAAACTCTTTGTGAAACTCGTGTAAGAAGAAGAAGAAGAAGAAGAAGAGGAAATATCTTCTCAAATGGAAGATAAACGTACAGCCGCATACTTTTTTGTGAAAGTAGTTGGTTGACTCCGAGTTAACCGAGGTGCTGAGTTGGCGGTAGTGGTCCTCAGTCTCAGCGAAATTGGGGTTGTTTTGTTAGGCACGTAGCCTAGTTAGGGTTCTCAAAGTTTGTCCACGCTTTAAGTGCAAGTCTTCGGATGTTCAAATCAAAGGTTGCTCATGGGTGAATTCTAAATTGTTCTCTTGAAAAAACAAAACAAAAAAAAAAACACAGATCCTATATCAGCTTTTAAATTCCCCCCCCCCTTAAAATTTCTTATTACCATTATAGTCCCTCTCTTATAAATAATTTGAGACTTATATGTAAAAGAAGATATGTGAAAAATTATACAGAATCCAACTTAGAAACATAAAAGACCCGAGACACCCATAATTTATTTTTTTTTTTTGGGTTCATTTGAACGATTTTCTTATTATTATTATTATTATTATTATTGAAGACGAAGAACCCCTTTCAGGCAAAAACACTACCTCGTAATTCTCCTCTCTTTCCGTTAAATAAATTCTCCTTTGCACTTATTGTTTGGTCGCAAGAGTACAAGGTTATCTTTGCGTCTTCGAGCCTGTTAAATGTCTAGAGAGCTAAGAAGAAAGTTATAGACCACAAGTTTTCCATGTTCGACATTTTCTGAGCATCGTGCTTGTGCCACTACACGTCAGTTCTATATTTTAGGATAAAGGATGAACGTTCAGAGAGACATTGGTACTCAATTTTTGTTCTCATTCTCCAACAATGTCGATGAGATAATTCAAATATTAAATTTCTCGATCTTTTTTTTTTCTTTCTTTTGTGTTGTTTGGCTTCAGGTGGCAAGTTGTGGGAGGTGAGGATGGAATCCAATATGGCCCTTTCCCGGTTCCCAAACGGGGCTTGCCAATAAGGGTAGTCCCAAGGTACAAATAGCCTGTTTGGTTGAAGAGAAAAATGATGATTGGATTCTGGAAGAAGATGAGTGACATTTCTTTCCGCCCAATGGGAACAAAAGAAAGACACCCAGATGGATTTTTTTTTTTTTTTCACTTGCAATGAAGTGGTTTTGCTGTCCTTGGGAACCAAGAATCTTTCAATTGTCGATATTCTATTTGTTGGTGGGTTTTCTTCTAGTTAATTTTTTTTAACGTAGCCATGCAAGTGGGCAAAGCAATTTCAAGTGCACGCGTGCTCGAATTGTGCATCTCATGTCGTTGCAAGTATCTATTTGTTCGGGAAATCGAAAATTTGAAAACTAGCAAAGAGAAATGTCCTTTTAAAACCAAGTTTCTTTATTTCGAGGATCGAACGTATATGTGGCTTTGGAAAATGATATTACGTCCAAATTTCAGCATGCCAGAATTTATTGGGTCCGTTAATTTTATGGGACCCGTAGATGGATCCATGTGAGACCCACATAATCAGCGCTCCTGGTGTATTCGGGTATGTCCGAATTCCAGCAGAATAACACTCATGCTTCTTAATGTGCTAACCAAGTAGCTATCGCAAACACAGATTTTTTTTTTTTTCGCTCCTCTTGTTTGCAAATGATGAGAGACCAATGATAATCTTCAGCCGAAGATAAGCAACTGGGTGTATGCCACGTGGCCCAGTGGGCCGTGGCTGTGCACATTAAAATCCAAAGCCAGCCTCTTTTCTGCCAAAGCGAACGTATCCAATTGCAAAATGTGTTGCTGAAGTTTTTACAGGAAAGACGTATTGGCTAAGGAATCGTGGCGAATGCTAGAGGTAGGCTGTCCATATCAATACTACTTTGCTTGACCTTTTAGAATGATACAGTGAACCTTTCATGAGCTCTGCAAAGAATTATCACATTAAAATCTCCAATCACATATAGAACTACTGATGCAGAACGGATCATCCAATTCAGTGGCACAAATGGCGCTCCAAATGCTTTGATTAATGAAGACTTCACATTACAGGGGACCCCATCTGTGCAATCATCAGGAAACAAGAATTGACAGCATTTAGTACGCACTGGAGTACAAAAGACTTTCGATTGCTAAAATGGTCGCTATCATCTTGAAATGCATTCTTTGACGTGATGTTTAACATACAAACATGTTAAGAGGTAAACAAAAACAGTAACCCTCCAGTCCTTTCTTTCTACCTACTAGTGCTAGCTCTGGTAGAACTGGGAGTGAAATGCATGAGCCCATAAGGATTCAATTATGGTTTTTCGCCACACTGCTGCACAAAGCCGACACAAGTCCGCAGAAAATGTCCCCTAGTCTCGTAACTTTAATTATAATTTCTATGAGACAGATTTCATTTGGAATGTTCTCTTGTTATGGCTCTGCAGCAGATCTATAGGACCTTGGAGATGCGATTTGTTCAGTGTGTAATCACATAAATAGCCTACACATACTGTTGTTTTGCCAGACAACAAAACACCAAAAAAGTTTCGCCGCAAGAATCAATATTAGTTGCTCGTGCAAAAGAAAGTACAAGAACAACTAAGAACACATAGTTACTAGAAACATGAAAAATAAGAAAAAAAATGATGCCAAGGTAGATTGCCTCGAATGCCTTATGACTACAAACCCATAGCATACCTTTTCATAAGATTCAGAGTGCCATTTATTTCTACTCCTTCTAGACTGCATACATTTGCATTCGCATGTTTTTTTCTACTCGCCTTTCCATGAGCAAAAAGTAAGTTACTTTTCATAGCTTCCTCGCGGCAACATATGTACCAGAGCAATTATCCGCTGATCATCAATACTTTTATAAGTGCATCTCTCCAATATCACCTCACTATTCACAAATAGGTAATGCCTAATGAACTTATAGGGATATTTATAATACCCATCACAAGTCATATATCAAGGTTACGGTTAACAATGAATTCCGCAGGAACCAGAACAGAGAATTTAAAGGTTATAAAGCTGCATGCATGGCTGCTGAAATGTAATATTGCTGATCTTGTATCAACTCAAAGAATGACCATTTCGCCAAGATATTGTATAAACACAGAAACAAATCAATCAAGTGAATAAAAGGGCTCTGAGACACAACACAAATATGCCGCCCAACACAGATCATTGGCACGACAAAACAGTACAACTCAATCTGAAATCTAACATCTTGCCTTTTAGCTTCAAAGTCAACTAGTTCTATCCAATAAATCGCTGATGTTGCATAATTAACAACAGAAGTCTATGTATCTCTCTCCAAAAGTCTCAAGCATCAGACCTTTCTCCATTTTTCCTTCTGTGCGTAATAAATCAAGCAAATTGCCACCACAAACAAGAAGCTCACCTATATGGCCCAAGTGGCACAACATAAATAGGCACCACCACCTTCTCTGAATAGTTGGCGAGGTAAAATGTTGAGTTATATTACATTAGCAAAGTTACCAGTATCAGAATCCCGATTACAATATTGTTCCAGCCACCGGAAATAAGGTGCAGATTTAGACCTTCAAAAGCTGCAAGCCAGTGCCCAACTGTTACTCCAGCACAGAACAAAAAGGTATGCCATTTGGGGTGTGTAAAGGCCAACCTTCAAGATAGCCATTGAAGTGGGCAGAAGGGACAAGAGTCAACCAAAGTAACAATTGCAAGCTGCTGAAAAATGGTGGCTTCAGCTAGTTAATGCTTGTAGAAGCAATATTGACCCGTAAACCCCCAAGCCATACAGCCACGAACCATGGCCAAAACAGTCTCATTTTATAGACAAATAAATTTTGAAATTAAGTTTGAATATTGTTAGCTTATATGAATGGGCCCTGAGCTAGGAAGAAGCTCTGCAGTGTGTTCCTAGAGCAATTGGTAGAGACTGATGCAATATATTTATTGATGAGACTGACGCAATTGGTAGAGCAAGGGGGCGTCAAGCCTTCTCAGGTGCCAATGCTGAGCAAGAAAATACCCTCGATCAATTGTTGGTAGAAATGGATTCTGCTGGGGTGGTTGTGCTTACCGGCACTAATAGGCCTGACATTTTGGATAAAGCTCTGTTGAGGCCCCGGCGATTTGATAGCCAAATTTCCGTTGACAATCCCGATATTAAAGGCCGAGAGCAGATATTTCAGATTTATTTGAAAAAGATCGAACTTGATCACAAGTCATCATATTACTCTCAAGGGCTTGCAGCCCTCATCCCAGGATTTGCTGGAGTGGATACTGCAAATGTTTGCAACGAAGTTGCTTTAATTGCTGCAAGGAGCGACAGATCGCAGGTCACAATGGAACATTTTGAGTCAGCAACTGATAAAATCATTTGTGGCTCGGAGAAGAAGAAGAAGGTAAATAGTCTTTAGATAGTTGTTGCATTTTAAGTTCACCAAGGTGATTTAGATGCAGATGAAATCATCCCCTGGATGCTTAAGATCCCTTCTGACTTAAAAGTGCAATGATGATGTGTGAGATTTGAAAGCAGGTTTTACTGAGCAAAATCTCAACAGGAGCCCAAAATGACCCATGCCCGAGTAGCAGCGCATGTCTCCGCTCTCTTTCCCTCAAAGAGACGAATTTGAGAGGACCGAGCCCTACAGCAGCAGCAGCAGCAAGACTGGCTGTATAATTTAAATTAAATATATTTATTAATATTTAAATTATAATTTAGAATAATAATTTTTAATAAGATTATTTTTTTATCAATTAAATTAAATTATAATTAATTTTTTAATAAAAATGTTGCTGCACTAATAATTAAAAATATTCTATCACAAGTAGCTCAGATTGTTGTTGAGACGTTGCTTGCTTGGATAAGAAAGTTCATCGTCAATCAAAATTAACTCCGTTCAAGTTCTCCGGGAGCGGGCGTCCAAGTCAAGTGAGCTCACAAACTATTACAGATCCAAGGAAGGCTCGGAGGAGGAAGACACAAGAAACTGGAAACTCTCCACCGAGTGACCAGTGACCGAAGCTTCACCCAAGCAGGCTCCTCCCAGTTAAAATTCTGGAACATTGGGGTCATGTTTCCATAAAATTGAAGTTAACTTTTCTGTTCAACTCCTATGTAGTTATCATCGGAAAATATGACACAAACTGCAAGAAAACAAGCTTGAAACCGTATGTATTCAATCTTTTTTCAAATCTGACTGTGTAAAAGCTTTCTATTATAAAAAAATATATATATATCAATGCCGTCTTTTGATAACTCGGATCAATATGAGTAGAAATATAATGGGTCATTAATCACGCTACTATCTCAAGTGATTGTTATTATTATTATTTTATTTTTATTTTACAAATGGAAGAGAACACAAGTCAGCACTCCGGACCAGTGGACCGCCGCCAGTCCTATGTGGGGCCTGCAATGCAGGGGATAGCCAGCTGGCCCAATTGAGAAGGACCCGGTTGAAATTGAATAAATCTCGGGCTAGCCCAAGTCAGCCACGCCGATGGTCAAAACGGAGCGATTTGCAGCCCTAACTCGGCTGAAAGGACCCCTCTTCTTCGAAATCGAACCCGATTTGCAGTTCAAAGCTGGTGTCTTTAGGCTCAGAGACACAGAAATTTTGCAGCTTGCTAATTGCTGGCTTGGGTAACTTCGGAGAGAAAGCTAGCGGCAGTGGGGCAAGAATGGCAAAGCGGGAGCTATCCAGCACTTTGAGGAACTTGAAGGTAATAGAAACTGGAAACATTAAAAGCTTGTTTCTGCTTTTTGTTCGGTTTCCTTCTTACGTTAATGGTTTGTCTTGGTCTTTTCCGTTCTTGATTCTTTATTCGGGTATTGGAACTTCTATGGTTAACTTTCTTTTACTGGGAACTTCTGTCCTGCAAATGATTAGCCTTGTATTTGTATTATGATTTATGGGTTATGGGTTTTAAGTTCTTTTTTTTTTTTTCTTTTAATCTTTCTGATTTATTTATTTTTTTTTTTTTGTGTTGCTATAGTTCATGCAAAGGGCAGTTCAGAGAGAGGGAAAAAGGAATAAAGAAGAAGAAGATGTGAAACCTGTTGGAAATTTCTCTTCCTCTGTCGTTAGGAAGTGGTAATGTTGCATGTTTTTAAGATATTTTTGGTATTTTTGTAGTGCTATACTTGCTTCATAGATGCCTTTTTTGGTTCAAGTTTTCATAACTTGGGTCTGGCCTCTGGTCCATGATTTAATAGTTGCCTTCTGTTTTCCTTCATCTTTTGGTTGGATTTCCTTCTTTCCCCTTGTGCGCGAGTGCCGTGGGGCGGGGGGATGGTGGGTTGTAGGGTGGAAACCTTTTTTGGCGGGTTAGGGGGCTAGAATTGATGGTTTCCTCCACTACCTTAAAAGGCACAAGGAATAGAGGAGTAAGTAATCAACTAGTAAATACTGGGATGCAGAACTTCAGGAAGTGCGTATGTGTGTGTATTTGTTTGTTATTTCCCGGCCTTTTGGTTTTATTCTGATCAGAACTTTGCCCCTGGCTTACATATAAAGCTTTATAGTTTGAAAACCTTTTTTGCCCTTAGTTAGCTTTTGTCGCTGCTCTTAACTCTTCTTCTGAGCGGTAAGTCCTCAATACCTTGATCTAATTATTCATTGACTAGAAACAGATGCTTTTGATACATTACCTAGCTGCTTGATTCCATCAAATATCCTAAACTGAAATGTGGATGTTTTGAGTCAGGACATGAATTGCTTTTTTGTTCATGGACTTATGCCGTACAAGTTGAGAATGCTTACTGTTCTTGTTCAAAGGCCATTTTCAGATTATTGTTGTAAAGTTATTTACGCTGCAGATTGTGGTTCTGATTTTTTTTTTAAATGATTATCTGATATGCATTGCTGTGGGACTCTTGATATGGTTGGATTGATTGCTTGCTGTTTCAATTACACAGTGTGGTAATAATGGAGGGTGATCCTCACCCAGGAGCAGCTATAGGTCGTATGTCATTTGGAAGTTTCAACCCTTCAGTTGATGTGAGTATAAAGATCCTATGACCTGAATATATTTTAACAACGAAGTCACCCCTGAGCTTCTCTTCTGGCTTGTGGTCACCATCACATCAAATTCCATTGTGTTGATAGAAACTAAATGAAGAAGCAGCAGATCTTCAATCACCTGAACCATCTGGTGGGAATGCCACTAGCTCCGGCAGTCAAAGCGGAAATATGCCCTTGAGGTGAGTACCATCCAGATTGAGTTTCTGTCCTAGAACAGCCCTTTTTCTCTCTGTCTTTTTTGTTTTTCTGAAAATACTTGTCACTGCATGATGTCTGGTGTTAGACTAACTTGACTCTATATCCATTTCTCATCATTTTTGCAGAGATAATAGATCATCATTGCATGGAGCAGAGAATTCAAACACTGCTAAACCAAAACGGGAAACAAATGGAGACCTCAAAAGAAAACAAACAGAAACAGAAGATCAAAATTTGTCGGCAAAAGTTGCTCAAGATGGGTCTGTGTCATCACCAAATAGCAGTAAAGGCTCCCTCAAGCAGCCAAAGCGCGAAAAGTTGGATTGGAATGTCCTCATGCCAAAAAGACAAAACAAGTAAAATAGACAAGGATTAACGTAACTAGTTCATCGCCTTAATTGATCGAGAAATTTGTTTTCCATTTATCTTTAAGGTTCAGAATTTTGGCTCTGCAACTTTTTATTTGTAATCCAACAACTTGAATGTCTCTGCTGGCAAATTTCTATCGAATTTGTGACGACGAATCTTCTGTTATCTTTTTGTCTTGCTGTTGATACCAGTCTTTCTTAGCGAACCCTGTGGTTTGTTATTCGCAATCTGTGTCTTTAACAGTGCAGTTGAATAGATTATACAAGGTAATAGTTTAATTAGTAATTCTACTTGTCTTTCTATATTGATCCAAGTTCTAGTTCTTACAACAATGAGAGTGGATGTGAAGGTTTTACTCGAGTATAATATTTGAATAGTGAGTTATTTTCATAAGAGAGATTAAATGAGAATAATAATGATTAATTTTGATTTATTGATAAAATATTTGATATAATTATAATATATTTTTTTGTTATTTAAAAGAGAGACAGAGAGAGGAATCCAGTTGAATGGAACCAAATTTGTTGAAAAGTAACGTTGGCCTTACTATGTTAGCTTCTTTAGAATGCCTCCCATCCGCAAGACCATGAGCATATTTGTAGTGCTGCATGTAGGTTTATACTGAAGTTTCCGAAGTGAATTTGACTTCTGCCCCAAAAAAGGGTAGATCTTGGAGTTTGATGGCGTCTGACTGTCGTTCATCAGAAAACAAAAAATTGTGTTACCTGGGGAAATAATAAAACTTTTAAAGGTCGTAAAATGCAGGGGTTTTTAAAGAAGAGACGAGGCACTGAGAACCAGTGAACTTTCCTGAAAGTACCTCAAAGAAACAAAAGGCAGCCGCCGCCTAATACTCTGCGCTTCAGGAACTTGTTATAAAACCATAATGCAGACTTTTTCTCAGACCTCACAATTGAAATTCTTTTCTTTTTTTTGTTTGTTTTTTCCGCTTGCTTTTTAATTACACACCCCACTAGACATTGGGTTCCATTGAGAAATCAAAATGGCGGCAGTTTAGGTTAACTACCCCATTGCGGGAGTGATAATGCAAAATAGAGCAAATTCCACTATCAACCGACTGATGGTAGCTAACAGAGTCTCTTCTTTCAACCCTTGAATAATGCCACAGCGAGTTAGTGGAAAGTCCTTTCTCCTCGGTTGGCTGGCATAAAAGTGCAGAGAAAAACGCGTGCACAAGCGCACCCTACAAAACCACAAAGCAATCACTACCTTACACAATTGGTCTGAATATTACAACAATTGAATTCTACTTGCCGGGTTTTTAATATCTGAGAAAATCTAGCTGAAGACAATCTTTCAACGGCTGCTTTGTTTGCCGACAGTATTTTCCTGTTAAGTCCTACTTAGTTTGCCTCTTTTCCCTTTAATAAGCGCCACCCTCCAAATGCAAACACGTGTGCTTTGTACTATCAAATCATCAGTCACAATCTTCCTTTCGTTCCACGCACATCACGAGGAATCTGTTCTGTCATGAAAGCCAAGCCTTTCTAAACAGGCATCTATTCTCTTTCTTCACATTAGGATTTTGCATGCTTCAAATAGCATTTGTAAGATGCAATTATCAATATGCCAGGGTATCCTATCCTACAAGTGCTTAGAAAACTTTCTTTTCATGCAGTAACACCATTACAAGAGTAGCATGGAAGCCAACAAGCCGTTCGGATCATGAACTTCAAAGAAATACTGTAACCAAAAGATAGAAAATGAAAATTCAGAATTCATTGCAATTTTTGCCTCACCAACTACAGAAAAATACTGCAGCACCACTCAGAAAAAAGTTGAAGTTGATGCTATAGCAATGTGGCAAACAAGATTGAAACTCCTATTAATAAATCACTATTCATGGTTCTTATCTACATGGTTTTATGTTATGAGTGATTAGTTTTCCAAGCTGAGGTTGCATAGATGATTCTTCCCTTCCATCCTTGCAGCATCCACTGGCTATCTTCATCAACAACAAAGTTTTCATTGTAATTCGTTTTAACGACATTCCTGATTTTCTTCAAGATCTCCTGATCTAGTGGAAGCTGCTTGAACCCGGCCCTTTGAATTCGAACTTGCCACTGTTTATATGTCTCTGGCCTTTCAAGCCTCTCCACACTTTCACAGGCTATGACATTTGTTGCATACCTTCCAAATATTTCCTGCTCAAGCATCAGTCTTTCTGGTTCTTCACGGGGCATAGTTGCATCAATCATATCAAACATTGCTGTGAAGTGGTAAAATGCATCCCGAAACCTTGTGAGAAAGAAGGGTGCATTGTAAGTGCCATTAACTACACCGTGGACAAAAAGATCAGGATTAAAACTTTGCATCAATCTTAGAACACTGTCTCTTGGGCTTTGCGCTGCCATGGTGTCATCAGGGAGGTTCTTTAACTTGTACAAACAGTTAACAATAGTTATCTCACTTCTATCAATCTTGAGATCCTCATGGTGGATATTTTCCCACTTCTTTGCAATACCATTATATTCAAATGGGACATTAAACCTCTCACAAAATTTCCTCAGGTGACGACCTGTTTCGTCGACCCTCTTTGCAGGCCGGAAACCAGGTTGAGGAAACTCAATTCCTGTGATTCGCAACTTGGGAGGTCCACCAGGCCTTGCTGAGAGATGCTCAATTAAGCTAGCCCACTGAAAGCCGAATAGAATGCCAAAGTCAATAATGTGGATCCTTGCTGCTTTCTCAACTAGTTTCACAATATTTTGGTTTGCAAAGAAATCTGTCATCCTATTGAAAGGGCATGCTGTAAAATAAACCTGGTAAGCTCTTAGGAGATCTGAAGCTGATGTCCTGCTACTTATAACGGGTGTGTACCCAGGTGTGCCAATGCCAGCTAACCGTGCCTCAAGACCATTAGCAAAGTAATGGGCCAATCTTTGGCCTCCATCACCAAAAGGAGAAGAGTGCTGTCTAATCTGCCTCAGTAGGTCGCTTGTTGTCTTTTGATCATTGATGGCCATAGCTTGTGCACATTGAAAAAGCAGAGTCCACAGATCCACAATTGCCTTTTTGTTACCTTTTTTCTTTCCACGTGTTGTTCTACCATCAGAGGCTTTCGTCTGCCCATTTTTCTTTGATGTTCTGCTTGCTCCATTTTGTGAACCATTCTCATGAACAAATGGAGCAGAATCCTCATTTGCAGACTGACAAAGCAGTACCTTGTCTAGTATCCCTGATTCCTCAGGCTCTTCAACTGATATTGCAGAGTGCTTGCTGCTCCTCCCTTCTGTACACGAAGCCCCCTCGCACAGAAGTTGTGCCTTCTCTCTTGAATCGTTGAATAAGAAAACCCTTGTATCCTCCTCCAGAGGCTCTGATACAATCAAAGAAGTACCATTCGAAATTGAATCGCTACATAAATTGGCTACCTGGGCGATATCTTCAAAAGTGTCAACGACAGAATTTTGCGTATCAGAGGAGTTTAACTCAACTTGATCGAATATGCAAATTGGTTCCAGCAAGTTGATGGCTGTAGTGTTGCTGCTGCTGCTATCATCTCTGTTCTTCCGAGTCAACGTGCTATCGATCTTGTCAACGTTTTCATCAAGCAAAGGAGATTCATATAAAGAACTGGGGTATTCCTGGCCAAGGACATCATAGAATGATTTCTCTGCAGCTTGGAGGGCTGAAAAGTTCTGCAACAAGGGGGCCTTATCCTCAAAGTCTTCTTCCATAAGCATATCGCTCATGTACTTGAGAACAGCATTGGAGAAGTCAGCACCGTCTGGAGAGTCTCCATCTGAGTTAGAGACTGAAGATGGCTCCAAATCAATGCCGGGAGTGTGTTCACTTGTAGGCAGGACAGATGGATGAAGGCCATAATCAAGCTCAGATCCGTTAACAAGATGCTGATTCTGAATGAGCGAAGTCGTGTGATGCCCATATTTGACTCTGTTCGTGGGGCTTGGGAATTCCCTGCAAAGAGCATCATCATCCATAGAAGACTCGTTTATGTGCCACAATAAAATTCGACTTCTAAGAACTGTAACTATGTTCTTCCTGTCAAGTTTGGTGAGGATGTCCAAGAAAATGATGACTGAAATGCTTGGGGCTCAGAAAAACTCGACAACTGACTAACTTTGACCAAACAGATGTATGCATGCACCTGGCTGGAGTAGCAAAACTAGATTTTGAATTCCAGCAAATTGAAATAGCAGAACTGGATGTGAATCCCATAAGCGACAGAATGAGAAAGTAAAATTAAGAAGATTGAATCAACACAGCTGTTACAGCACGTGGGTTCACAAAGCTGGGAGGAATTTGCCATTAAATAAATAGGCAGAACAACTTCAGCTCTCAGGAAATTACTAACATTTAACAGTCATGAAGTTCCCGGGAAAGTATTGAAATAGCCAGCCGGCATTTTTACCAATAAGCAAAACCAAAAGTTAGTGTTATTCTTACTTTTATACTTTGCGGCCAACGAGAGCTTGCAAGCAAGACATTATGCATTGATCCTTTTTGTCCAAACGCAGAATTAATTTATATTGGTTACATTAAACTCTCTCTCTCTCTCTCTCTCTCTTTTTTTCGTCATTTTATTTTATTATAAATTAAATTTAAAATAAAAATTAATTGTTATATATATATATATTAATTTTTATAAAAAGATAGACATTTGAAATTATGTATTTTAGTTCAAATCATAACCATTGGCGTCTTTTTGCTTATAGATTTACACGAGATCAATCTTTTTACGTTGTTCCCAATTTTTGTCGATAGGGATTGCGGAAACATTGCCCAGCACATTGACAACGTGATTCATTTTAGTGAAACTTACCATCATCAATTTCAAATATATTCAGAATCTCCAAGTCCCACTACACCCACACCACACATAAAAAAAACAAAGAAAAGAAAAAAAACCCTCACAGCCTCAAAACAATCGCTTGAACCCCACGTAGGGTTAACTCCGAGCCTCACGTGAATGCGGACACAAAAGTGTCCGCTGTTCATAGCGGACCGTACAATAAAGAAAAACCCCGAGAAAACAGCAATTCGAGAAATAAGGCTGTTGACAAGTGCCCGTCATGCATCAACTACAGGATGGCCATTTTTATTTATTTATTTATTTATTTTATATTAAATTAACTCAGATTCTTCCAAACGACAACAATTAACATTGTTTAAACAGAGCTAAAAGCCACTCGGCCCTTCGATTTCCACCCAGCACACCATTAGTAGAGTCTCCTCTCTCTCGGCTCTCTGTCTCCTTACACGCGCACGTATGTCCGGGGACACACATGCTTGCATATGTGCGCGCACGCAATCCAATCCCCATTTTGCCCATTATTGTCCTCGCGGAGACCGAGCAAGCGATTATTCAATTTGCAGGGAGCCTGGACGCCGCCTCAGTTTAGCCCTCCTCGGAATGTTTTTTCCCTTCCAGGTACAGAGGAATGCGCTTAGAGTATTTGCTACATTTCTACGTTAACTTGTTCTCTGATTTTATAATGAGGAAGCTTGCATGGCTACGTAAACCAAACAAGTGTAACCACACGCACGAACTTGTTGACAAGGAACGCTTAGAATCGAGGCATACTCGGCTATGCTAAAATCGAAAGGAACGAGTTTTGTAAAAGGAAAAAAAAAAAAAACAAAAAACACACAAGGGTTTCCGTTGTTTTCTTTCCCTGAGCCAATGAACGGTTTCGGAAAACATATTTTCTCGACTTTTGTTTTCTCTCCGTGCACTTTCCTTCGCCCCCCCCCCCCAACACAATTTGAAGTGTTCTAAAGTATGCTAGAAGCACTTCGACGATCCCCTCGGTGGCTCGACAAGGAAATGGAATTTAGTCCCGAAGATGACCGAGCAGCCCGTACGATGTAACTTGCATTTTGTTTTAACCATCTTCTATTTCTCATTTCTTTTGATAACGAAACCGCTAAGTCAACTATTACACAAAAAATAACGATGTGAATTTCTTAAAGATGATACCAACCCACCAACCGCCAAAAGAAAAAAAAAATAAAATAAAAACATTGCTCAGCATCCTATCTCATTCTCATAAATCTATTGACGTTAAGAAAACATAACAGCATTTATTATTTTTATTTGTATTTTTTTCATAAATACAACACATATTAATAATTTTGTATTATATAAATTTATTTAATTATTTTTTATTTCAATTGAACTTCTTTTTATTTTTATTTAAAACTAAAGTTAATTTGATTCATATTTTAAAATTTTTTTGGCAATGTTCCATGAGCAAGCGATCGGTAACTTCAAATAAGTTATGAATATTAGTAGAGAAGGAGAGGTGAAAAAGGCCGAAAATTTTATTGTAACAGTTGTAGTTAACCACACACACCCACCCACCCACACACACACACACACACAACAAAAATAAAAGAAAGCGAATTAATTAGAGAACACAAAGCTTGATTAATCGATTATTTTAATACAAAGTAGAAAACCGCGTACGTGTCAAGAACCCAGAACATACCCATAGATTTAACTAGAAATGGACAGACATATCAGAATATTACCCCGTCCTGTGCCCTAAGTTTAAGTCAAGGCAGTTAGCTTTGCTCGAGGGATGATGAACGGTGGGGTGACGTTCATGCGATAGTTGATAATATTATTTTGCGGGGGTTCATATTCTACGTTGTTGTTCTTTTTTTTTTTCTCTTCTCTTTTTTTAAGTAATTATATTTACCGGAGTTTATAATAATTACAAAAAATATTAAAATAATTTTAATTTTTTAATTTTATTTATTTAAGTCAATATATATATATATATATAACCGGAGTTTAATTTTATTCATAACGTAGCGTGAGTCGCAATTGTGGCTCTCGTCAGAATTTCCTAGAAATTTCCTGCCGGGGGCATTGTCAACCGAATTCAGTGGGCAGACACTTGAACCTAAACTTGGCCAATCCGCTAATCAATTTGGACAAGCAACATCCGAGCCAATGTCGTCGAAAAATGACACGACCCTTTAGTTTTGGTTCCATGTTTGATCTCTCCTTGCCTCGCCAGACACAGTGCACCGTCTTGGTTTCCTTTGAACTTGTAATTGAGAATCCGTATTTATTATTAACCCAAAATTCCTAGTGTTCTTCACACGAATGTATCCGACCTGTAAATAATGTTATGTCACACTTTTATAAATATAAAATATTAATTACATATTTATAATATTTTACAATTAATGATATATATATATATATTTCGATTAATAGAAAAAGAAAGTTATTTATGGGTGAGATGTGATGTTATTAATATCAAAACTCAAATAAACTTTAGTTTCGATGGCAATTGGTTTGTGCCAAATAAGTATTAACAACATAAATTACTAGTAATACAATCAATCGCAATAATGATAACAATGCTTTAGACGCGACTCCTGTTAATGGCGTGCGCCGACCGCAGACCACAATGAAGTGGTGCTTTTTCTTTTTTTGTGTTTTGTTTTGAGGTGCTTGACGTTCTTGCAACTGAGCTTGAAGCCATTACGTCACTGTTAAGCCCATCTTCGCAACTAACCGTAAACTCGCATCGTTTCCAAGTTGACCCCTTCAAGAACCGCAGGTGGCTTCTTCCTATGCAGTGGGCCCGTGTCTGTTGTTTTCTATTTTTTTCTTCAAGGAACTGCAAACTTCAGGGCAACGCATCTGGGGTTTTCAGGTGGAAACTTTTATGTTTTCCCAGGAAGTTCCCTTTTTTATTTTTTGATGGGGTTTCTTTTAATTTGCTTTTCCTTCCCAAAGCTTTGATTTTTATATCTTACTCGGTGAAACGGACCAGTTGAGCTAACATTCTCTAGGTTATGATCGATTACTCGTTGCTGTAATGAATCGATTGTTTGTTCCTTGCTTAGAACCATCGATGGGTTTTATTTTAATTTGCTTTTCCTTTGCAAAGATTTGATTTTTATGGTGTTTTTATTCAAGCTTCATTAGGTGATGCTTGCTGCGCATGGTTGCTTATATACTTGTGATTTTATACTTGTAATGAACATATATGCTTGTAATTTTATTCACTGCAGTGGAATGACAAGAGATTGAGCAGTTGTCGTCACTTTTGCTGGAGTTGAAGATGGAGTTACTTCCACATCTTCGTTTTTGTGTTTGGAGACCATGTGCAACTATTTGCTTTTGGATTTCTCTAGCCATCCTGCTGCTAAATAGTGGAGTAGTATTTTCTGGTTCCACATACTTGATTGGGCTTGGAAGCTATGATATAACAGGACCTGCTGCTGATGTAAATATGATGGGTTACGCAAATATGGATCAGACTGCTTCTGGTGTTCACTTCAGATTGCGAGCTCGTTCTTTTATTGTGGCAGAGCCACATGGCAATCGAGTTGTGTTTGTAAATCTTGACGCATGCATGGCCTCCCAGATTGTGACAATTAAAGTGCTTGAGAGGTTGAAGGCAAGGTAATTGTTGCTTCTGCTTTTTATTTTTGCACCTAATTTGTATTTGAAACTACACTTAGTTTGAAAGCATGAGTCACGTGTGGTTCTGTAAACAAGATATTCTGATTGTCATTCTTTCTCTCTGAAAGGTTGGACTGGCAACCGATCAGTCTCTAGTTAAATTATAGCAGAATTATGTTTCAAGTCTGTCTAAGCTGGAATAACATAAGTTCTCAATGGCAGGTATGGCAAATTGTATACTGAAAAGAACGTGGCTATCAGTGGTATTCACACACATGCTGGTCCTGGGGGCTATCTTCAATATGTTGTATATATTGTCACATCTCTTGGATTTGTACGTCAATCATTTGATGTCATTGTTGATGGCATTGAGAAAAGCATAATCTCCGCCCACGAAAATCTCCGCCCAGGATCAATTTTCGTGAACAATGGTAAAGATGACGTTATACCATCACCCCTTTCTTTTCTGTGTGTCCAAGAAATATCCTGCTGTCTGTGAAATTTGTGTTACATGCTCTAGAATTCTCTCTAATGGATGAAGTGAAATTTCTTCATTGAGGACACAAAAATCTGTTTTTTTAGGCTTTTGGGGGATCTATTTTCCTTGTGAATTTTATGCAAAGATTTAAAAAAAAAGTGTCACTAAGCATGTATTTACTACACTTTCCCCCTTGAAACACATACACATAAACACAGAAGTTGAATTGCTTGATTCTGTGGAGAATTTGTTTGCCCTTTGTTTTCTAAATGTATCACCTTAGGCCTGTTGGGATCCATGTTGCATATTCAGACCTATAAGCATATAGTGAAGAAGGCTACACTCGTTGATTCATTGTTGAGGGTGACTTGCTCTGTCTCACACTTCCTCTCCTCTCCCCAACACCTCCCCCAAAGAAAATGTTGCATTTGTGTTGTGGAGTTTGGTGTTATCATTTTATATCATAGCTTATAAATACTTTGGCTTTCCACTTACAGGAGAGCTCCTAGATGCTGGTGTAAATCGCAGTCCCAGTGCATATCTTAATAATCCTGCAGAAGAGCGTAGCAAATACAAGTATGATGTTGACAAAGAGATGACCCTTTTGAAGTTTGTAGATGATGAGTGGGGTCCAGTTGGTAGCTTCAATTGGTTTGCAACCCATGGAACATCTATGAGTCGCACAAACTCCTTGATAAGTGGGGATAACAAGGGTGCTGCTGCACGATTTATGGAGGACTGGTTTGAACAGAGAGATGCTGGAAGCTCATATGCTGATAGTAGTGTGGCTGAAGAAATTCCCCGAAGAGTCTCCAATATAATTCCTAACCTACGTGATAACCGTAAGTTTTACTTTTCCTTTCAATTATGATGAGCAACTCAAAAGAGGTTTACAAGAAGTTTGTTTATTAACCAATTTAATAAAAGCATACCTTCTGCAGCTTTCAGCCTGCACAAAACCAAAGTCCACAATCCTCTGCCTTGTAGATTGAAATGCATAACATGTCAAAACTTCTTTGCAGGCTCAGTGGTTTCCATGTCAAAACTGCACAACTGTTTCTGTGCCTAGATTGTATAAACAATGCACTGTAGTCATTGCTGACTGTTATTTATACATCAGACAAAGATCCCCCAAACCTTGTTGAATTAATGGAATACTGTGAGACGACCACTTTCACTTCTCATTTTATTTTTCATTGTTTTTCCCTTCATATATGCAAAAAGAAGCATTCTTGGCCTTTCATCCTTTCTGTGAACTAATTTTCCATGGGGGCCAGCATGTCATTTGCCAGTTGTCCAAAGTTCTGCCTTTACTAAGGACAATATGGATATATACAAATTCACAACATGCATCTGGACCTAATCCCGGGTTGCACTGATGTGGCAAGGGATTTTAAGGATCTGAATAGTGCAATATAGCACAAGGGATCCTAATTTGAATAGAAGGGGAAACAATATTATTAATTCCCTTTACTGCAGACCATGAGCTACTGGAGCTTGCTGCATCCTTCCAGTCTCCTCCGGGCAGACCAGCAACCAAGATCTTAAGTGTTGCAAAACGTGTCAGGAGTGCTCTCAGACAAGCTGACAAGCCAAAGTTTGTTTCTGCATTTTGTCAAATGAACTGTGGCGATGTTAGCCCCAATGTTCTTGGAGCTTTCTGCATAGACACAGGGCTACCTTGCGATTTCAACCACAGTACCTGTGGTGGGAAAAATGAATTGTGCTATAGCCGAGGACCAGGGTATCTCAATCTTCTGCTTGCCCTGCATTAGTTTACAAAATATGCATGTCTATCATCTGCTGGATCTCAATTGTACCTGGGATTTTATCTGGCAGTTATCCTGATGAGTTTGAAAGTACACGAATCATTGGAGAGAGGCAATTTGAAAAAGCTGTGAATCTCTTCAATGAAGCATCTGAGAAAATAAGTGGAAAGGTTGACTATCGCCACACTTACATAGACTTCTCCCAGCTTGAAGTGACTATTCCTAAACATGGAGGAGGCTCAGAAATTGTAAAAACATGTCCTGCTGCAATGGGGTTTGCATTTGCTGCTGGAACAACAGATGGACCTGGAGCTTTTGACTTTAAGCAAGGAGATGACACGGTAATTTGTAGTTTTATTCTTTTGCATCTGAAACTGCCATATTCCACATGAAACTGAGTGCCTCCCTGCTAATTATTGGTTGGAGTTTTGATTATATCAGGGCAATGCCTTCTGGAAGCTGGTTCGCAATTTGCTAAAGACACCATCTGAGAAGCAAGTCAAGTGTCAACATCCAAAGCCCATCTTGCTTGATACTGGTGATATGAAGCTACCATATGAATGGGCAGTAAGTTGCATTGCTGTTTACGTGTTTCTTACGCCAGGAGAATGTGTAGAATGCAGTCATTTATGGGTGCCTAAACAGGGTGATGATGTAGCATATGTTTGCGCAAATTTGAACCCCTAAAAGCTTTAGTGAAAAGATAACTGAATTAGCTTTGATCTTTTAATGTTAAATTGTAGTACATTGATTGCAAATAATCCATTTGTTCATTGATTTGCAGCCTTCTATACTTCCAATCCAGATCCTTCGGATAGGGCAGCTAGTCATTCTTAGTGTACCAGGAGGTATGGTATTTTACATTACTATTTCTTTCAGCGTGTACAGGTTGAATGCTGCTATTAGCTGGTCCATGTTTTATCCCATAGACAACTAATTCTAACTTTGAGTGAGATCAGAAATTCTTGATGTTTTGTCACTTTAATAATAGTGCATGAAAGGATCAGAACTTTTACCAAAAGTTTTAGTTGAGTTGCATTGCTAAATGTGTCATGGTTTTACTTGTGTGAATGGATTATGTTGAAGCCTCCCAATTCCTCATGTGACTATGAAGTACGAACACTGCACATTTGTTCATAAGAACTTTTTCCAAACATGAAACTTCCCAGGAGAGATGTTTTGTTATCTGCGCTGGTATGGGCCTCTTGAACACAATCTCGAAGCACCCTTAATGAATTACTTGAAAAGCTTTGTACATGAATACATCTGTTTATACTAAAAAATTTTCTTGTAATATTTTTGAATTAGAATTTACAACAATGGCCGGGAGGCGTCTCCGAGATGCTGTGAAGGCAGTGCTCACAAATTCTAGAGATCAGGAATTTGGTAGCAACACTCATATTGTAATAGCTGGATTGACTAATACCTATTCGCAGTATGTGACCACCTTCGAAGAGTATCAGATGCAGAGATATGAGGTAACTGGTTTAAGGGCAACAGCAGTGCATGCATAGTTCTGTGTTCTAAATGTTTTGCAGTGGAAGTCTCTTTGTTTCACTAAAATTTGTTAAACCACCTGAATTCACAAAGTATATGATGTTGCCATTTATGCATGTGAAATTGGTCAACTAGCCAAGATTCGTGAATTAACTAAAACAGTTTACCAGCTGGATCTGTATTGCAAATCTTTTCAAGACTGTTCATTTGACCTTTGGTTTCTGTATATTTTCTCCCTGTACTTGTTGCTGTGGATAATCATGATGATCTTTGCTTTAGGACTTCCAGGCTATGTTAATTATTTGCTTAATAATTTCTCTTTTATTGCAGGGCGCCTCCACTTTATATGGTCCACACACGCACAGTGCCTACATTCAAGAATTCAGGAAGCTTGCAGGTGCGCTCCTCAGTGGACAACCTGTGGAGCCTGGTCCATCAGCCCCTGACCTTCTCAATAAGCAAATAAGCTTTCTTACACCAGTTATAATGGATGCAACTCCTCTTGGTGTAAATTTTGGTGATTGCAGCACCGATGTTCCCCAGAATGCCACCTTCAATAGAGGCGACACTGTCACAGTCATTTTCTGGTCAGCTTGTCCCAGGAATGACCTCATGACCGAAGGCACATTTTCACTTGTGGAGATGCTTCAGGGCAAGGACACTTGGGTGCCAATGTATGATGACGATGACTTCTGCCTGCGCTTTAAGTGGTCAAGACCTTCAAAACTGAGCACCCGAAGTCAGGCCACCATGGAATGGAGGATTCCTATGTCGGCCATGCCTGGAGTCTATCGGATAAGACATTTCGGTGCTTCCAGGGGCCTTCTAGGTTCCGTTCGCCATTTCACTGGTTCATCCAGTGCCTTTGTGGTAACGTGAGAAACATTGCTGGTTTGTTCACCACCCCATCTTGAGTTGCATTCTACCAGTTTAATTTTCCAATGTACCCCCGAAAAGCTAAATTACAGCATACTTACATTGTAAGAGGTTTTCAGTAATTTTAATCCACATATTTATTGCATGTAACTTGGGCGCATTTACTCAATGATTATCATGATCTCGGAGGTGTTTCTTGCTGTACAACATAATATAAACCGGACATTGGTCGGCGAATGTCAAGTTGTCCACCCAAGAGAGTGGCAAGTAAGTCAACGCATGTTATAAGCGATCAGATGTATTCTCGAACTCCTCGGTTGCAAATAGTTGTAAATATTATGAATTCATGGTGACCAAACAAAAAGTTATTAAAATGGTATACATTTATAACCGTGTGGTCAATAAGTGGTTAAATGTGAGTTAATGAAGGGTTCACGTATTGAAATTTGGCTTAAGAACTACAATTTTTCTAAGTTGTTCCCTCCTAAAGGATTGTTCCAAAACTGGACTTTAAATATTTGTGAAGTCCTAATCATTACGAAAATATTATAAAAGAATTACTGATAATCAACAGAATAATTGTTTAAACCACAAAACATATATAATCTTATTCAGGTGAAAATACACCAGGTACTTCAAAACAGGAAGACACACAAAAGCACAATACAACTGCCTGGTTCCCAAACTTTAACATTTTTACCAACAACGGCTACATCAAAGAGAGACATCCTGTAATTTAATGTAGAGGTCTCCGAGTTTGCCTCCTTAAAATCTTCAAACTCTCCAACCTTCTCTAATGACCTCCTGAAGGCCTAAATCAATGCAGCCTCTCAGAAATAACTCTAATGTGATCAATACACCCACATTTCAGTCTGGTTTTCTTATTTCCGCCAGACCCTTTTATGTTTCTAGCTTGTAACTGGTGGCCCTTTTGAGCCTTAAACGAAATCCAAGCAACAACAGAAACCAAAGAGCAACTCCACGCCTGAGAGATTCCAAGAAATCCTGAAATGGGTCGTTTTTTTTTGGATTGGACTGATAGCTATACGGTACTCAACGAATATTGGGGTGATACTATTGAACAGGTACTTGCTTAGCAACTATGGATTTAGGTACCCAATTTTTCTCACCCTCTGTCACATGTTGGCCTGTTCCATGCTGAATTATGCAGCCATTTCGTGGCTCAAGATCGTGCCTTCGCAGACCTTGAGTTCCCAGTTGCAGCTTTTGAAGATATCTGCACTTGAGATCATATTTTGCTCCTCGGTTGTGGCTGGCAATGTCTCTTTCAAGTACCTTCCGGTGTCGTTCAAACAGGCCATTGGGACCACCACACTGTTTTTCACTGCTGTTTTTGCTTATCTAATGACGTTGAGAAGGGAGGCTTCGATTACGTATATCACTCTCATTCCTGTTGTCACTGGGGTTATCATCGCTAGTGGGGTAAGAAAATATATCTATTCTTCTTTTGTTCATAATAAAAGCCGAGTCTTGTGTAGTTGTAAAATTATTGTGACTAAAGTCAAAGATTCGAGTTGTAAATGCAGTCTTACCTGCGTATATTTAATACTTTCTCATGACTTGTGTGTAAAAATTTTGCACATTCTCTACGTATGTCTAATACTTTTCGATGACCTTAGTGTATGAGAATCTCGTGCATCGAGACCTCTTCTTTCATTTGTAATGGCCTTTTTGGCCAATTTTCGAAAGGGTGCTGTGTGAATGTTTAGATATGGGTTCTGAAAGTTGACCGTGTCACTTCAGTGTCTGTGCGTGTATGATTTCCCAGTGTGTGACTGGAAGGGTAATGCTTCTTTGGGATACAACAAACGGTAGGTTCATCAATTTCCTTTGAGATTCTTATTTTGTTGAATGCTCACAAGAAGAACAAATTGCATTGGAATTCTTCCCACAACAGGTTTTACATTAGTGTGGTTTCAAATGGACAGGCATTGGTTGCTATTTGTTAGGATTTGACTCTGCATACCTGATCTCTGAGTATTAATTATGAGGGGAAAAAAACCTCTTTCATTGTTTTGAAAAATTCTTGTAGATCTTTGACATTATAGCCAAATTAGTAAAAGGGATGACTTGGTTATTAATCTTTATTTTAGTTAATGATTTCTAATGTTTTTGTTATTTTTACAACATAACTGAAGGGAGAGTCAAGTTTTCATCTCTTGGGGTTCATAATCTGCGTTATTGCTACGGCTGGCCGGGCTCTGAAGACAGTGCTTCAAGGGATTCTGCTTTCTTCTGACGGGTAATCCAACGCGTCTATATTTTGCGACTCCCGCATTGAAGCTGGTTCATACCTCATTCAATTAGCAATTTTTATTTTTTTTATTTTATTTTTTTCATACTGGTAAGAGAAAAACTTCATTCTATGAACCTCTTGATGTACATGGCTCCTGTAGCTGTAGTATTCTGATTCCTGTAGCTCTTTTGATGGAAGGAGATGTGATTGGAATCACAATTTCTCTTGGAAGGGATAATCCCAAGTTCATAGTCTATCTATTCTTCAATTCTGCCCTGGCGTACTTCGTAAATCTGACCAACTTCTTGGTCACTAAGCACGCAGTGCCTTGACACTCCAGGTATTCCTGTCTATTTGATTCATATTCTCTCTGTTTCGTGGGTAGAAGCAGCCTGAATGCATTTCATTACTTGCGTATTTCTAGAGCATAGTTAGCCATACATTCCTGCGATACTGAAAGAAAAAACTTGCGTTGTATGCATGGGACTGGTGTATGATGGCGATTGTAGTTTTCATTTGTCAAGCATAATTTATGTGCTTTCATAAGAAGAAATACGCTGGCTTTTCCGGGTTCTTGGAAATGCAAAGGGAACTGTTGCGGTGGTTATCTCGATGTTAATATTCAGGAAACCTGTATCAGCGACTGGGATGGTTGGATACTCAATCACCGTATTTGGAGTTGTTCTCCATAATGAAGCAAAGAAAAGGAGCAAGTAACACCATGCAGAGGAAATGAACATGGCTGCAATCTACATTATGTTGTTTGACTATTCTGCAGCCAGCAGCGCTTAGCTGAAGGATGAACGAGGTTTAGGGAATGTAGTAACCACTGCCCTTGACCTCAAAATTGCCAGTCCAAAACTTTCAAAATCTTAGAAACAAAATTAGGAAGGCCTTTGAAGGAGGGATTTAGCTGACAGGAAGATTTTGATCGAATTTTGTTACATAATTAACCAAATTTGTACAGCAGAGGTTACTTCTACTTTCTTTTGCTGCCAGTCTACAGACCAGTTTTGATTTGACTTCACTTTGTTACCTCTTCCTTTATTTCTATGTTCCATGAGCAGAAACGGGAACTGACGGCTAAATGTATCTGTTTCTTGAATTATTTGTTGTCCTACGCCTAGGAAAACTCTGTTGAGCTAGGCGAGAGACCCATCTTTCACACGTGCCCGGAAAACTTTTAATTTGTTCACATTATTCCAAGTTATTATTTTTTCACAACAGTTCAAAACTCCATAACTCCGAGTTTTTCCGTGCTAAGCTTGTATTCAACCAAGTATCGAGCACCCACGTAGCCAAACCCACTTGGGAGCAAGTACTGAAATTTTTTCCCATTGCAAGGTGAAAGCTTCATAACGTCAAACAGACAGAAATGGGATTCCAAAAACTAGAGCTGTGCAAGCCCTAGATAGGGCTTCTCGAATGATCATATGTTAAACAGGAGGGGCTTTTTTCTAACACTTAAAAACTGTCCTGGAAATAGCATCCAATCCCTACCCTTAAGGAAACTATAAGAATTCTGCAAAGTGCCACATGATTTGTTGCTTACATGAAAAACCATTCCTGGAAACGACCAATAACCTTACACAAGTCACAATTTAAGTGACAATTACATGACCAAAGAAGCAAGCCAGCAGCAGTTAAACATAGGATTTATACTTGGGGCTTTGTTTCATCCTCATCCTCCTCTATCTTTGGAGCCAAGTAGAATCTAATATAACCCATCTCAGCAATCTTGTACTCCACCACAACAGGCAGGTCTGAAGACAAGCTGATTGTAACTGTATTTGACAGTGGGGTTGCCTTTGTGAATGAGTTCATATACCTTAGTGCAAATGTTAATGACACTGGCTCATTCATCTCTATGATTGTAGCTTCTTCTGGCTGCAAAATTGCATCCCACATGTAAGCAAATCAACAGCATAATCACATCACATTGCATCTAAAAATAAATAGTAAAAGATGGATATCCTACAAAAGTTATGTGTCAAGCAAGATAGTTAAGTGTAAAGAAATAAAAAAAACCTTGTCAACTGTGGTATTCTGCCTGAGCACAACATTTGCTGTTCCAATGTCCCCCCTTGTGGAGAATTTCACACCCTCCTTCGTTACAGAGATCACAACTGGAAATAAATTGCCAGTCCAAAACTTTCAAATTCTTAGAACAGTACCGCGGCACAGCAATGTGACAAGAAACCAAACGGAGACAACCAGCGGAACAAGCAAAGAAAGAAAAATTCACGTTACCAGTATCGCCAATACTGGCCAGGTCCCTGCAAATTCTTGCAAACTCAGCCGAAGGCATTCTAACAATAGCTTGGTATTCTGCCTCTGGAATTCCAAGGTGCTCACTATCAATGTCCATCAGTTTCATCTCGAAATCGGCAATCTTATCTTGAGCTGTCATGCATTAAGAAAGGGATAAAAAATGACATTCATATCAGTCTAAATAACAAATCACGGATGAATTTCCAATAGATTTACCAAAAAGAACTCTTATTTCCCAGAAGGCCATTACCCGCAGAGTACAACCTTCCCAGGATCTCTTTGAGAAAACAATATAGTTGCTAATTTTTTTTTCCTTCAAATAAATTGGAAAAAGAGATACCAAATCATTGTATTTGATCACTCACAAATCGTACCATCTGTCAGCATGCTCAAACCATAATTCTCTACAATCTTCCGGCCAAGACCGAACAGAGCATCATTCTTTCTCAATAGCATAAACCAAAAACCTCAATAAATGCGAATTGTCAAATACGAGAATATGCAACCTACAAACGTTTGCGACCAGACCCAAGAAAATTCAAAAAAAATCAAAACTTACAATCGCTTGAAAAAGGAACACTTGCCCATAATAAAATCAAGTCCTTCGATTGATGAAGCTAAAATTAATTAATATAATCCTTATTTATTTATTTATTTTTTTAAAGGAAAATCAGATTCAGACAGAACCAAAACAAAAACAACAGAAAATTTCATTTGACTAAAGAAGAATAAAACAGAATACATACTGGGACTTTCGAACATGAAAGTGACGGTATCGCTGCCGTCATCGGCCTTGATGGTGATGATGTCATCGTTTCCAGCGCACTTGAGCATCTTGGACATGTTTCCGAGGTTCATCCCCATGGAGATGTTCCGGTCGCATCGGTAGTGCTCGAAACCCTCGGATCTGAGCAGCAGAGCCACGAGGGCCACGTGGCTGGAGTCCATGGCCTGAAGGGAGAATCCGGTGGAGGAGCAGTCAAAGTTGGCATCGGTGACCAGGTCCTTGATTGCTTCTAGAACCTTCTTCAAGAGCAAACCCTGAACAAGCCTCAGCTCCAACATTCTCCCCTCCCCCGCCAATTTCCTAGTTGTAAACTAAAATTAGGGTTAGGGTTTTTGAGGAAGGAGAACAGAGAGAGAAGAAGCGAAGAAGAGCGTCTAGGGTTTTCTAGTTCGGAGATCGGTTCGGTTCTTAAAAGACTCAAGGGTTGAGATGGGCGGGAACGGTGTTTTCGTTCGGGGTTCGGTTTCCCGCCTTGGCATTTGGGAAAAACCCTTTTTTGTTGAGGGGATTGGATACAGTGCTTCGCAACGTATTTGTCGTGGACTCGAGTGGGCCCAACTGAGCTAACAAAATATTTTTTTTAGTGAAGAAGGTGGTAGCAGTTATCAAATTGAAGGCACCGCCATTTATCAAATTAAAAACAAGAAAAGGAGAGAAAAAAAACAAGGATTAAAATTAAATAATTAAAAAAATTTAAAACAAGAGAAAAAGAAAAAGAAAAAAAAAGGGGAAAAAGAATGAGAAACCCAGATATACAAAAACGGCTTTTAATTTTTTTTTCTCTTTTTTGCCCCTTCGATGATGGGGACAAATAGCCCTTAATTAATTAATAGTAATATGATTTTTATTTTTATTTTTATTTTTTATTTTGGGAGTCATTTCCCTTCACAATCACTTCTTGTCTTCTTTTAAATCCTCATTTTAGTATCCCTTTCAGTCTCTCTATTTCTTTTTACTCAAACCCCATTAGCAATCTCAGTCTTGCCTTCCGCATTTTGCACTAACTCTTTAAATCTCTTGACCCCAACGTCTGCCATGGCAGATCTCACACCCAAATCTGAGATTTCTTTTGCTGAAATTTTCTTGTGCAGCGCTTTTGCTGCCTGTTTCGCAGAGGTATGAATTCTCTTGATCACATTGCACGTTCGCTGAGATGTGAAAGTCTTGATCTTTGACGTTGAATTTTGGTCTATGAGTTAAGCTCGATTGTTACATTGCTCCTCTTGTGCTTAGCCATGGATTAGGTGGTGGTTTAAACCATTCTTTTGGTCGGTTTGCCTTCGGTCATTTAGGAATCTATTGCCTGGAATTGTGATATGGGGACTGGATTTTGAATGGAGGCTAGGCACGAAATGTGTGTGCTTTTCGGAATTCAAGCTGCTTGGCTATGTTGGAAGCCAAATCTGGGTCAGATTGAGCTTGGTCATACATATAGGGTAGTTGAAGTTAATTGGGGTAGAGATAATTGGATCAGATTGGATTTTCTGGATCGTTTACTAGGTAGCATTTATGAACTTTGCATCCCCCCATCTCCTATTTGTTTAAGTTTGAATTTGGTTTACTGCTTGGTTCTGTACTTTTTCCATTCACAGAAATGCTATTAACCTAATTTGAATGTTTGTAAAGTTGAATAGTTGGTTCTGGGTAGCCGAGGCATTGTGCTCAAACTTCCAAAACGAGCTTAAGTGTAGCCTCTGTCACGAGCTCAATTTGCTTTGTTGCCCGTTTACCTATTTTCTGCTTTGCATACAACAAAAGAGTGCCATCGTTTTTCATTGTGAATTTTGGTTTTGCAGTTCTGTACCATTCCTTTGGACACTGCTAAAGTTAGGCTTCAACTCCAGAGGAAAACACCTGCTGGAGATGGAGCAAATTTACCCAAATATAGGGATTCATTGAGTACAATTGCTACCATTGCAAGGGAGGAAGGTTTATCAGCATTGTGGAAAGGCATTATGGCGGGATTACACCGCCAGTTTCTCTATGGAGGCTTAAGGATTGGACTATATGAACCTGTAAGTTGAAAGTTTGCTTCCATAAATGGATTGATGGCTGACAAATTTTAACTTGGTTTTATAAAATGCTTGTTGGATAGGTTAAAACATTTTTAGTTGGGAATGATTTTTTTGGAGATATTCCTTTGTATCAGAAAATACTTGCAGCTTTGTTAACAGGTGAGTGCATTTGACAATTGAGACTGCTTTGAATTGTTATATTAGCAACACACGGTGCTTTCTTTTCCTTCTGAGTCTTGAGTCGATACTTTTCTCTTCAAACTCTTGTTAGTGACATTTTTGCATGGAGCAGGTGCTATAGCAATTGCAGTTGCTAATCCCACTGATCTTGTTAAAGTTCGGCTTCAATCTGAAGGAAAACTGCCAGCTGGGGTTCCAAGGCGATATGCTGGGGCTCTGGATGCTTATTTAAGCATACTGAAGCAGGTCAGTTTTGTAATGTACTTTTCCTCTTTATTTTTAATGATTAAGTTGGCATACATTAATCTGTTTCTGAACTTAGGAGGGAGTAGGGGCCCTGTGGACTGGACTTGGGCCCAATATAGCACGAAATGCTATTATAAATGCTGCTGAACTAGCAAGTTATGATCAAGTGAAACAGGTAAAGTTTTAGTGCTTAGTTTCTGAAGCTGGGGTTACACTTGTGACATCTTATTGATTGTTGCAGTGCTTGAACTCAATTGGACAATGATATCCTAATATCTTTATACTTATGCAGACAATTTTGCAAATTCCAGGGTTCACAGACAATGTTTTTACTCATCTACTGGCAGGTCTAGGTGCAGGTTTTTTCGCAGTCTGTATAGGTTCTCCAATTGATGTCGTAAGTACACTATGCCAACTTTTTGTGCTTTTGTAAAGATCCAGACATCTATAAACTCACAGTTAGTTTTCTTTGTCATTGCTTATTGATATAATTTCCAACTCTCTATGTTAGATCTTGAAAATAGGATTCATTACCAATGTGAACTGTCACATGCTATCTCCAGGATCAAACTTTGTCATTCCCTATAGCTCTTTGCTGCTTGAAACAGAAATTGTTTCTTAAACTATACATTAGAAACCAATGGAACTGTTGCAGAATTTGTGGTGGGAGAATGTTGGAGACACATTCAGAATGAATAGAAATATTACCAAAGTGTTATGATAGCCATCGTTTATGTTCAATATTTGCTTATTTTAAATGCAAACCTTCTGAATTGAAATGTTTACTGGTATAGTGATTCAGGAAGTAGCAAAGTGCCATGTGGTGCTCTCTTTCTAATCCCATAACATAGGAAAAATCTCTAATTGAAATGACTAGCAGAATTCTGAAAAATAATGATGCCAGCTGGTGCAAAAAAGCATGCTGATACATCTTTGCCAGTTGCCCTTAATCAGTACTCATGATATACCACTGACTTTGGGGTGCTATTTTATTGTAATCCATTATATTCTGCACTCACCAGAGACATTTTTTGGGGTGGGGGGGTGGGTGGGTTGGCAGGGGAGGGGAATTGGGTTGTAAAAGAATTGTGTATCATGTTCATCATGCCTACAACTCGTATGAGTTGAAAAATGATGGGTAGCTCGTCGACAATGTTGGAATAGATGCTGTGAATATTATGTTTCAGGTCAAATCCAGAATGATGGGAGACTCATCCTACAAAAGCACTTTCGACTGTTTCATAAAGACATTGAAGAATGAGGTATCCGGATTTTCCTCAATAAATTTGTCAAGTTTGATTCAAGATCCTGCATGAGTGCTGATATTGCATATCAAAATTTTGAATCTCTGTGGAAACTTAAATGTGATAAGAAAATATATTTCCATGGATATCCTCATCACAAGTATTTAGTAGTCATTGACAGTGAATGGTTGCAGGGACTTTTGGCCTTCTATAAGGGCTTTCTCCCCAATTTCAGTCGGCTAGGGTCTTGGAATGTTATTATGTTTTTGACCCTGGAACAAGTAAGATCCATTTTCCTTAATACTGGTATCATTTCTTCTATAAATTGGTGTCAGATTTAGCTGTCGTCCATACTTATAGTAGACTTGAAAGTATAGTATTGCTGTGCAAGAGATTCTCAGAAATTTGGCAATTAAATAGCTTATGTGGTGTGGTTTTGCTTGATCCCTTCCAAAAATCTTCAGGAAGTTACTTTGAGTAATTAAAAGAATCATTATGTTGTCACAGGTGAAGAAATTATTTGTGAGGGAAGTATACCATGACTAATGCTTTGACGAGCAGGAAATCAGTCTTTTTATAGGATAAGTTGCCACTTCAACTGGAAATATTTTCACGAGACTGCATTCACTCATATTCTTTTCAAGTAACTGTTTGTAGACAAAAACGCTGGATCTATATAAAATTATCTTGCGGGAAGTGCAACTGCTTCTGATGTAGTCAATTAAGACATTGTACACTGAGGAGAGTGTTGCCTTCGGCTCGATATGTACAATAAGGTATTGTTATTGATTGACCCTGGTAACATCTAGTGGAACACATTTCTATTTCAGTTCAAATGTTCCTTATTCCTCCTGGTACGCATTTTGCCTGAAAAATCCACCGACCTTTTGGACAAGTTTGAATTTATGAAGATTGCTTCAAATATGAGGACTTACATTAAATTCCAAATTATGCACGCTTATATCACATATCAGTAACCGGTTATTCCTAGTAACATTAGTACAATAGCAGCTCCTTAAGTCAAAGCAACGATACCTTCACAGATGAAAAAGCATGCCGAGCATTTCCCTAGAGCACATAAATTGCATATATCAAGCTAGTAATGTTGAAACCGGGTCAGCTCCTGGGGACCAAGTAAACCCTAGCCCTGACAACTGATTTATTTCCAAGCTTGAACCCAGGACTAACTGGGAACCCCACAATCTGACCAGCTGGAATATGACCGCCAGAGAATTTCACAACACTCTCCATATACTGTGGATGAAACTCAGCTCCCCTACTTGCCTCAAACTGACTTGGTGCTGGATCTAGCGAGAATGCCAGCAAGTGAAGCAGCCAAATGGCCTTGGCAAGCCCTAAGAACTGACCATAAAACTGGCTCCTTGGATGGCTGCCCGCCAATACCTGCTGGCGTTGCTCCAAGTTCCCAAACAAGGATTCCTCCATTTTGGGGTGAACTATGGCAAGATACTTCTTGGCGCAGAACTTACCAAAGTGGCAAGTTGGCAGGATTCCAAGAAGCTCAACAGGCTCCATAGCCTTCATATCACGGTACTGAGCAAAGCAGTCGCGACGGAATTGGTCTGGGTTCAGCAGCGAGGATAGGCTTCCATCCATGTAGAAGGTCTCGTGGTCAAAACCCTGAAAGATTTTCCGAGAAATGTATGACTCCAGAGCATACTTAGCATGCTGGGTTACCACTGTGAAGGCAATAGCACTGGTGGCAGAGGTAGTTATATTATCAGTAGAAGCAGTTGCAGCTTCAATGGAGCGGACAGCAGCTGCAATATCCCAGTGAGCATTGCGCATGAGAGACAGGAGAAGCCCGGTGAAGGACTTCAATATCTCTTTCACTTGGCTCATTGTTCCTTCAAATAGTTCTGGCGCCGGGGCTGCTGCAACTGTTACAAGTAAATGCAGAGTTTGTGAGATCTACAGTTTCAGACACATTGTAATTGCCAGAATAAAAACTTTGGCCAGAAATTTTTTCAATCGTGCTCCCTCCAGTTTCCGAAGATATTGACCAAAGCTGGACTTGAGTCAGATACACGAATTTCCATTTCTATCGAACCAAATGGAAAGACCAAGGCTTGCTCAATACATACAAGACTTTGAGCAATACCCTTTAAATTGATTAGTTTTCTCTCTTTCTCCTTGTGATTTTCTCGCCAGCCAAACAGTTAGGGACTAGCCAACTTTTATTTCAAACATGGCACAATTGGCAACGTTCTGGAATGTTCAAATTACAGATAAACCCTCCGGATTTTTTATGAGCACAGGCTTATACATGTCTAGAAGACTAGAACAGTAAGTTAAAAGAGCTTACCTTGAGCAGCATAGCTGCAGCTGACTTTCCTCTTTGACTGAGGCCGCCCTTTCTTTCCGTTTCCGTTGCTCAGGCTACTAACGGTAACGCTCCTCAGCTTCTCCTTCAAATTCTCCACCTCCGTTTCCCTGGCCTTAACCTCCTTCTTCAGTTCCTCCACCGCCGCCTCGTACGGCGCCACAACCTCCCTCAGTAACCCCACTCCACCGCCGCTGCCGCCTTTCCTCCTTCCTCCACCAACACTCACGCTCCTCCTGAACCTCTCCCTCATAACCACCAGCTTCCTCATCTCCCCGACCACCGCCAAATCCGCCCCCCTCATCCTCTCCGGGTCCCACGGGCAATGAGCTTCCTGGAGATTTACGTATGCTCTTTTCATCGCCGAGATTGAATCGAACACCTCGTAAATAAGCATCTCCATTTCCACCACTCTCTCCACCGGCACCATCCCCGGCTCATTACTCTTCTCCCGCCGACGCCGCCGCCTCCAGCCCTTAATCCTATAATTCTTCTCCTCCACCCCATCCTCTTCCTCCTCCCCCCCCTCCTCCTCCTCCTCCTCCTCCTCAGTCTCATACTCGTAAACTTCTTCTTTCTCACTTCCGTCGGCGTTGCAAGAGTCATGCCTGCCGGCGGCGAGAGGGTGGAGCAAGCAGGAAGCCGCCACTCTCTGGATTAAATCCGAGAAATTCGACACCTTGTTAGCCATTTCTCCTTTCTTCTTCGCCTTCAACTCTCCCTTTCTGCAAAAGAAACACAGAAAGATGAAAATAAAATACTTTGGCCGCCATTAACGACCATAAAATGGATGAACGAAGAAATGGGGTAGTGCTAAATGGGTAAGAAAAATGAATGGGTTTGGCTTGGCTGACCTGTGAGTTATGTCAGATCGCAAAATGAATTTTGCGGGCTTCACAACTGGATCTCTGTCCAACGGCAGCGAGTAAACGAAGCTGAACTCTTTATTGCCTTCCGCTTCCGGTTCACTCCGGTTGCTATTCCTGTCTCTGGGCGCAAGAAAACCGGTGTCAGTTGCTGCGCTCAACGGCGGCTTTTTGTTAGTCTCCGGTAGCCGACCGAGTTCAGAGGAGTAGAGTGTCAGACTCTGGAGTGGGGTGGCGGACTGGCGGATGATTGCGGCCTCTCGATCTGTGTCATACACGCGCTACACAAAATCGAGCTTGTTCTTGATTTTACCAGAATGCCACCCGGCCCCACCACAGAGATAAAAGGGTTTTTTTTTTTTTTTGTATTTTGAAAAAAAAAAAAAAGGAAAATTTTGATTATGGGTTTTTGGGGTAAATGCCAGTCACATGGGTGGGTGTGGAGGTCCTGGAGGATGCTGGGTGGGGAAATGTGCCGTGTAATTGTGCTCTGATGACATTGTTTTTGTTTTGTTTTTTTTTTTTCCCCGAGGAAATGAAGATGGTGCCCCCGTGAGAGCAACAAGGGACTTAAAATTTTTTTCATCAATAATAAAAATAATTTTTTTATTTATATAAATTTTATACTTATTTTACAGAATTAAAATTAAAACTTTCCAAAATTATAGTATATACTTTTTGCCATCAGGGCACTTAGACCTCGCCAAAAATTTGGAAATAGGCCGAAGAGGTCCATTGTCTCAGGAGACCCACCTACCATCTACATACAAACTACGTCATGAGAGAAAAAAAAAAAAAAAAAGAAGGCAACATACAACGAAAGGGAAGGAGTATTTTAGCTCGAAAAGTACTCCTAAGATCTGGTGCCAAGTTAAAGCAGCAATTTGTCAACCTTTCTTAGTGACTGGCGAGCCATTTTTTGAGACCTGGATCGCAGTTAGAACATGGACATGTGATTGGACGAGAAAGCACATGCATGACTACTTACCTGCTTTGCAATGTTTCCAACGTTATGTGATCTGTTTAAAAGGGTATATTGTTCTTTTCTTCAAGAGTAAAATCATAACCGTGAGCCGAGAAAATAGACGCAGCCATTAAGATTTCACAGAAACTTACGTCAATGGCCATAGCATGCAGATAATAAAATATGTGCTCCAGGACCAAGTGTTTAATTACCTTGTGCTGTAGGAGCGCATAGAACGAAGTAGCCCACTTGGAAACATTGTGTTGTTGAGAGAGAGAGAGAGATGAAATGGCGCAATGAGAAGGAGATTCATGAACGGGCTAAATACAACTTCAAAGTCAACAGGGGCCTTGGTAGTGACATCCATTCATAAACATGGACAAAAGGAAGCAGTTCAATTCGACAAGAACCCACATTTTTGACATGGAAAATCCAGCTACTTTTTTTCTTCCTTCAAAATAATAATAATAATAATAATAAATAATACAAAACAAAGTCCTGTTTCCTTTTTTTGGGTGGGGGGGGGCCGGCGGAGAGGGGTTTAAGATAGTGGGATCGAACCATATCATATACCAAAATAAACAATGGGGCAAGGTACAATTTGCAACAATGACATCTATGAAACCCCATGAAACTTCGATATCTGTTGTCCACCAGGACCACCGCTACCTTTCTTTGTAAGACATAATTGCGAAATTATTTGGGACAGGGCCTTTTGCGAGAGATAGCTCTGCTGTAATTTGTTGTCTTTCTCCTGTAGGTTTATGCACGTATCCTACCAGTAGACAAGAGCCCCTGGCTAGGAATTCAGCAGGACTGACCATGCGACTTGTGTCCCTTACCAAAAATGGGAGCTCCACTTAAGTGAGGCTGACATTAAAATGTTTGTCTAGGACGAGATCCAGTGCAAAACTAAAGATGACGAAGTTGGCATTCCAACATCCACCCGGAACTAAATTCATCGCAAGAGACATCCAAAATTTATATGATTCGATAGTACACAAATCTACAGAGACAATAGGATAGTTCGCTCACTGTAACTCCTCCAAATCCCATCCACCAATTTACCAACGTGGAAGAATTTCTTCGTAGGAACAGTGGGCGCATGATCGATAATCTTTTTTAGCCAATAGGCTAGGGGGTTTTCGTTTTGCTGGAAGTGTTTGGAGTTTAGAGAGAGCATTATCAAAATTTTCTCGACAAAGTACGGGGGCTGAAATCAAATCTCAAAAGCATGTGGATCAAGGCCAGATTTGGTTCGAGCATCGAAACATTCAAACGTGTTCGTACTATCCGGAGGGTCATAATCGCATGTCCGAACACATGCATCAAATCGTTTTTTATATGTGAGATGCTAAGTAGTAACACTCTCTATGCGATGCATTATTGGTCTTCTCGGATAAGATTCCTAATTTTGCACACACATGCACCTGGGGGATGATAGATACGTGTTAGGCTTTCACGTCAAAATAATACGAGGATGATATGTTGGTATAGTTTAATAGCAATTAATTATAAAATTTAAAACGAGATTGTGGAATTAAAATTTCATGTCTTATTTGTAATTATATGCTTTTAATTTAATTAAACTATAAAAAATAATTAACATTCCATCTAAGAAACACCACCAAACATCATTAATTTGCACGTTCTACTGTTTGTGATTATCAGAGTGATTCTCATGCTTATCATCCAAACTCTTCGAATAATTCAAATAGCATAAAATAAATTTTTTTTATTTTAAAAATTGAAAATCGATCTGATCCTAGCTAGCACCTTCAAATTGATTTTAGATGGGATTCCAATTTTAACAACCTTGGCGATTGTTTGAATTGTACTATATACACGTATATTTCCGATAAAATCGCACAAACAAAAAAATAATAATAATAAAAGAAGAAGAAGAAGAAGAAGAAAAAAAAAAAAGGAAAAAGAAGGGAGTCGTTAATGGAATAGTCAACAGCATCAACCCTTCTCTTTAACGTCCGCATGATTTGGACAAAACACTTGATCATAGGCAATTAGGCAGACCACGTGTCCGTTACGTTTTCTTCGATGGACCCGTCATCCCGTGGCCTGCTTCTCTCCTCATCAAGGCTTAGCTTAGTGTGACTTTGTGAGGGAACGAAAGCAAACAACAATCTGGGGGGTTGCTTTCATATCTGACAGCACAATGAAACAGGATAAGCAAAACACATACCGGCAATCAATTGACTTGATCATCATCCGCAGATGGAGCGATTAGGGGATTTTGTTACGTGAATTCGATGATTTTGTCGCGTTGCACTTACGCCGGAGAAGTTAATCGAGCGTCAATCAATTCATGTCTGTTGTTGCCGCTGCTGCTGCATGTATTTTGTTTTTGGCACATAGTATTTGGAAAGGGCATTTATGCGAGAGCTGGATGGGACTCGAGTGACCGAAATTCACGTGCATCGGTTTACTATTATTTTCTTTGTCCGATTTCTCTTGGGATTAAAAATAGAATGCTTTTCTCTTTTTCGGGCTTCGTATATCGACGTTACAACAAACCCGATTAAATCACCGGAAAATTGGGATTCTTAACACATACCAAAGGAATAACTCACAGTGTCACCGAACGTAAGGCCAAAAGAGAGAGAAATAAATAATAAAAATATATATAGATAAAGGTGACGCGTTCAATAATTGGGAATATATTACATCATGTCTAATCAAATAATGCAGCATTCATTGACGCATGTGCGTGACCGTGTGGGCCGGATCATCTCTGTAATGGTATTCGGGAATCAAACTAAATTTTACCGTAAATAACTAAAATGTAGACAGAACAGGCTCGCCGTTCACTGACATTTTCTCCTTGCACAGATGCACGGTGTTCTCTTGCAATAAACCCTCCGCACGACCACAGTAGTCAAATATGATAATCAATTCGAAAGCCGCAAATTCTCGTGCATAGGTGAATTGTGATTATATACAGAATAGACACGCGGCCTTACAGTCATGGTGTTGGGATTTGAATGTAAAATGGTAGGTATCAGTGTCACCCACAAGCCTTTCTCCGTTTAACTGGTCTGTATTTTCAGCACTAGACAGCCCAGCGGGATTGATAACTGAAATAAGGGCGGCGGTGGCCATTTGTTGTCTTAAAAATGACAAGCCAGCTAAAAGAAAATTGTATTCGTTGCGTATCCTATGATTCTGTATTGGTTTACTATAGCTGCTGAACGTGGCTTTCCAATATTTAATTATCTCCCCCGAATTGCCTAATCCAACCCATAAGCTGAAAATTATTATTATTATTATTTAAATATTTATCAAATTATAAATTATACAATAAAAATAATTTTCTTTTTTTTTTTAATTTCTATAACCTCGTGTCCCTTTTTGGAACTACAAAATTTGAGATTTCAAACATAAAAATTTAAATTTTTATCTACCGTATTGTCCCTCGAAAATTTTAGTTGAAAGTTACAATTAACTTCAATATGGCCTCCAACGGTGTGATTAGTGTTTAAGATACGGAAGATAATAAACACGATTGCAAGTATGCTATAGCTAATACGATTGTCTTCAACAAGTCTAGCATGTGACTATAAATCTCAGGAAGGAAGTTTAGTTTCTCAAATAAAATTACAAAATCTGAGAAAGCCTATTATATATATATATATATATATATATATATATTTATTTATTTATTTATTTATTTATTATTTTTTTGTGGTTTAAAAACATCACATAAATGTTAAGGAAGATTCGATTTAGTTTGGTCGCAAATCTACACTGTCAAATCTTTCTCCTTCCATAACACTTCAACTTCATGGGTTTTTTTTTTTTTTGTTAATATTTTGGTTAAATGAAATATCAATAAATGTGGGTTTAATAAAGGACACGGTGAAATCTTTAATTTAAGTTTCTCAAAATTTTATTGCGTTTACTAGCTATATGGCGGTGATTTGGAAAGAATTGTTAGTTTTAATAGAAATTTTCAGATTTTAAAATTAAGATTCGTAAAATGGGTCCAATATTCATTTTGGCCTAAAATTTTATTAATAGTAATATAGTTTTTTTTAAATTATATACATAACTATCAAACATAAAAATAAAATATAAATAATTTTTCTACTTTAAATAATAATGTAATTAATAATTTGATATATCTTTATTATATCAATTTAAATTTAAATTTAAATTTAAATTTTTATAATTTATTTTAATAAAATATAAATTTAAGTATTTAACGACAATAAAATATAAATCCAGATATTTAAATATATAAAAGAAAAATTTTAAATTTATTAACATTAAAATTAAATAATAAAATTTATTTAAATTAAATATTTATATAATATTTTTTTATAAAAAATTAAATAATTTATAAATATAACGATATTTTTTCGCTAAAAAAAAAAAAGAAAATAATTTCAGATATCTAAAAAATTTCCACTGGCCCCACTTGACAGCCAACGCGTGTTACTCGGGACCATTCAACCTTATGACGGGATCCGTTACATTTTAAGGCTATTTCAGTCATTTCACATAGCCTCTCAACCACGTGGCGCACTCTTCTCAACGAGGAAGCGGCCGAGCCAAAACAACCGCAATGAGAGCCGCTTGATTTTAAAGGCACGGACTCGAAATCACGGACTCAAATGGAGTTCTAAAACAATTTCGCGTCCGCCCCTCTCCAGAACCTTCTCCTTCTTCTTCTTCTTCCAACTATATAAGGCTATTTCCCTTATAATTTCGTTAATTTTCAATATAAGTACCTGGCCTTATCTACAGTAAGCTATCGAGAGGAACGCTCCGGCGCTTTCAGAGAACAACACGCTTCTCACGGTGATTTCCTTTTTTCTTTGTATGAATATTTTGTCTTATTTAAGTGTTTATTTTTATTTTGTTTTTTGTTTTTTATTTTTTGGTGATTACGATGATTTACTTAAACTTGTAAGTTTTAATTTCTTTGATTGATGTGTGGAATCAATAAATGTGTGAAGTTTGACGCATGGGCTTTCATGATGGTTGATTGATTTGATTGTTTGTTTTTGTGAAATGGTGGGGAAATAGGGATAAAGATTAAATCATTAGGGTTTCAATTGAGATTCGAATAAAATTTCTGTTTTGAATCCATTGAATAGGAAAATATTAGGGTTTTTTCCGGGGTATGTGCTAATTGTTTTTATTCATCGTTATCTAGACGTTTGAAAGTTTATTATCTGGCGCTTAACAAAAAGTAGGTAAATGGCGGTATTAAGTTATTTTAATTTGTGGATTTTAAAGAATTGGACAGATTAAGTGATTAAGAAAACGCTAGGAAGGTATAAATTTTGGAGATTGGAAAAGCATGATTGAAGAGATTCCTTGTGTCTCTCAGTTGGCTTATGGTGCCTAAGTCTTGCGCTCCTTGTTTCTTCTTTTGGTTGTCTTTCTAGATGTCGTACTCCAAAAGGTCTAGGTATTCTCCATCTCCTTCTCCTTACAAGCGGTACAGCAGGTCCGTTTCGAGGTCTTTGTCAAGATCAAGGTAATGCTGTAGTTTTTAAGGTTGCTTCATTTTGTGATGTCCGTATGCTGCTGTGTTATTTATTTAATTTTTTTACTTTCTCACTAATGGTATCCTGCTGCAGGAGCCCTTCCGGTGACGTGGGAAATCCTGGTAACAATTTGTATGTGACCGGGCTATCACCGCGGATTACAAAGAGAGAGCTGGAGAAACATTTTGCCTCCGAGGGAAAGGTGCAAATTCAAGTGTTTGTACTTTTGTTTGTCTTATCTTTGTTGGCTTGTAAGCAGTGTTTATGTTATGTATTGTGTTCTTATGTTTGATGCTGGACTCTCTTAGGTTATTGATGTTCATCTCGTGGTTGATCCATGGACTAGAGAATCTCGTGGATTTGGGTTTGTTACTATGTCCACTAATGGGGAAGCTGAGCACTGCATCAAGTATTTGAACCGTTCTGTTCTTGAAGGCCGTGTCATAACAGTTGAGAAGGTAAAATTCTTCACTTTTTTTTTTTTCTCTCCATTTCGGAGACTAGCTCTATTTCCATTGAATCCTTGCTACTCTCTTTGCCTAATTTGACACCTAGATTCTGGATGGTTTGCTTCTGGTTCTTATGAATTTGAAAGTTGTTTGCCTCTTTCCACTTGAAGTTTTTGTGGCAGCAGGTTAGCTGTGCGTAGCAGCTCTTCATCAAACTACAAAGTTCTTACCACAACTAAACAAACAAATCAAACACATCAAGAAGTATCAGACGTTTAGGGTTGTATGCCCTGCATTTCTCTTTCTTTCTACCAATTATGAATTTTGTGCTGTTACATTTATTTTGCCTACTGATTTGTTATGAGACTATGTAATACGGAAATTTGTTTTTAATTCTCCTTACTATCTTGTTCGCATTCCTCATTTTATCACTTGTCTGATTTTCCAATGAGCTCATTAATTTGGTTATTGTAGGCCAAGAGGCGGAGAGGACGAACTCCTACACCTGGGAGGTACCTGGGGCTGAGAACAATTCGTGGTATGGCTATTTTGTTTAAATGCGGTATTCTCTCTTTTGTAGTTCTTATTTAGCTTATGGTTTAATGTATGTTCGCACTCTTTTCACAGTGCGGCATCGAACGCCAAGTTATTCGCCTCGACGATTGCCCAGCTACTCTCCTTACAGGAGGAGCTACGGTCGGTCCCCAAGTTACTCGTCTGAGTGCAGTAGAAGTAGGTCATACTCTCCTTACTACAGCAGGAGGTCCTACTCTCCTCGCTACCACCGGCACAGATCTTATTCTCCCTACTATAGACATCGACGATCATACTCTCGCTCTCACTCTCCTTACCACCACAGCAGGGAGCGATCATACTCTCGCTCTCACTCTCCATACTACTACTACAGTAGGCGGCAATCACACTCTCGTTCTAGCTCCCCTTATAGCAGATCTCCTTTCAGCAGGCATGATCGATCGTACTCACCCTCACACACCAGGTATTACTCCCCAGATGAGCGATATTATAGAAGGCACCATCATCATTCTGTTTCTAGAAGTCCTATGCCACATGCGGCAAGGAGGAGCTATAAGAGTTATTCTTCCAGCATTTCCCCTAAACTAAGGAGCTCAAGGAGAAGGTACTCACACAGTGGTTCTCCTGCATTGAAGAGGAGCTCGAGGAGTTACTCTAGAAGTGTATCACGGAGTCCAAAGAGGAGTTCGAGGAAGAGTTACTCTAGGAGCCCAAGTATCAGTGTTAGTTCTAGATCTGTTTCTAGGTCTGTTACTCCCAAGTCTTCTTCACCATCGTCGTGAATGCAAGAGGGAACAACCACGACCGTAGCTCTTGAGGATCTGTGGTTTTGGGTTCCTGGAGTTCCTGCATGGATTTCGTTCACTTTATCTGTTGACTGATATTAAGATTAATAACTGTCTGTGGCCTTCTACTTGTGTACTGATTGTGCTGATCTAATCTTGTAAACAATGTGTTGTGTGCCAACGGTTTTATTTTGAATTTGAACTCTGGATTTAAAGTGGTAATATCCTGATTTCCGAAAAAGTTTTTAACAGTTAACAGAAATTATGGTGGTCAGTGGTAGCCCAAGACTCTCCTAATATTTATTTTTGCGACTCTTATGGAACGGGATGTGTTCTGTTCAAAATTGGGCTTTGGATTGAGATGAGGGCTATGAACATGCGCATTAAATTAGACCCATCCAAAGGAAGAGTTCCGCAGCTTGGTCGACAAATCTGGACGGAAGACCAGCTTTCCGCTATCAGCTGAATCTAGAATTGCCCGTGAAGGGAGAAATTCCCCTGCATCACGAAATGGAAGCCAAACTAGCTTTGGTTTCTACTCGTTAAGGTTGCTGGCATCGGAATTTTACATTTTCTTCAAGATTGGCTCTAAGTCACTGCAACTTTCCATTGGAAAACAGATGGTACACGTGCATCCGTCTCTTTTTGGTTTTGCAATACTCCACTAAATTAGGCAGAATCATTAATGAAAGAAGGAATGGAGTTTAAGAAAGTTTCAAGACAAGTTGGCAACGCCGGCTATATTGAACACGACAGGACGTCTAGCATTGCTTTATTGACATTTCCTAGAGATGCATATCTAGCCAATGTAACAGATATTATTTAACCCTTAATACTGCCCTATAAAATCTCCATTTATTCCTTGCTTGAGTAAACTTTTCCTATGGAGGAACGACAACATCAATTAAAAATTTAAGGTACTTGGCACTCCTCTATATTCCAGATCTCCTTGGCATACTGGGAAATTGTCCGATCACTGCTGAATTTGCCGCTGCCGGCAGTGCTTAGGATAGACATCTTCAGCCACTTCTTCCGGTCCCTGCAGGGAGGATATGGCACTTGATTTACAAATCAAAAGCAGTGCATGAATTGAATATAGTACGGAATTATGGCAGGCATGCTGAAGTGCAGATTGGAAACTGTCAAGTTCTCAAGTTCAGGTCGGGAAAGCGAAGTTCTTACTTGTAAGCTTCATCAACTCGTTGCTGAGTATCAAGGTAGCTTGGGAAGTCATGCCCGACTAGAAAATAATCACCACGACCATAACCAGAATTTCCCTCTAGGGAATCAAGAAGTGGGCTGTAGTCATAGCTTCCAAATGCTCCACTTCTTATAAACTGCTTGGCCTCTTCAAACAGAGGATCAGCTTTAAACTGCAAAATAATGACAGCTGTTAGGGCTCAGTTTACTGAATTCAATTAATGCAGCCAGAAAGCAGGGAAGAGTAGGAGCAATTGTTTTGGAAAAAGAAGTATATTTATGCCAGATCGAAGAAATCTTTCTATTTGACTTCAGATATCACCTTCATGTTTCCTCTTTGCACACCTAGAGGTAAAAATAGGAAACCAACACAATTTGAAACATTGTGAGAATATTAAGAAGTTATACAGTCTCTCACCAATCCATTCTCCCGTTCCTTTCGCAGCCTAGGGACTTCATCAGCTGTTGCACCAAAGAGAAAGAAATTCTCCTCACCAATTTCCTCCCTAATTTCCACATTTGCTCCATCCAGTGTTCCTATTATAAGACAGCCATTGAGAGCGAATTTCATGTTGCTTGTGCCACTTGCTTCCATGCCTGCAGTACTGATGTGTTGTGATAGCTCGCTTCCTGGAATGAGCATCTCAGCCACTGAAACATTGTAATTTGGTATGAAGACTACCTGCAAATTTAGCCATTATGAGTCCACATGTGCCATAAACTTTGAATAAGAGTAAATGTCGGTACACTCTATCTACATAGCTATATCCCTTTTTCATTGATTGCAAACTTTTTTATCCGTTGCAGAATATATTTTAGCATGCAAAACTATACAGATCACTCCTTTGTAGCAGTAAATCTAGCACACTCAACTAATCCTTGGCCACAATCTTATGTAGGACTCCTACATGATTGTTTCCTCTGTCAGCTCCATCTAGGGACAGAATTTCTAAGAGATTTGTGCCCTCAAGCATTGTGTGAAACATCATCATAGAATTACCTTCAAATAATTGTTGACTTCAGGATCGCAATTGACAACATCACCAACATCATTTACAAGCTTCACTATTCTTTTAGCATTTGTATAAGTTGCAAATGCCTTTCCTCCAATCATAACAGTGCGTGGGGTTGCATTCTTCCGTTCTTCGGCACTCATTTCCTGTCATGGTTTAGTTCAAAGAAGGTTCAGAAGCTGCCAATTAGATATATTCATCATCAAGTTATGGTGCATTTCTGGTCATAATTCTGTCTAAACGAAGATAAGGTGTCACCAATAGGAAATACTTGTTGCCAATAAGTATTTTTCTCTTATAAGGATGTTTACATGTTTTATTGGACTATTAGAAAGAACATATAAAAAATATGAAGGACCAAACACGTCAAGGATCCTATTTATGCAGTAATTCACCCGTGGGGTCGCCAGTGAGCCTATCCTGTGGGGTTCATAGCATGATTGAAACAAATCCAAACAACAAATTGTGCATTCTTTTACCTTTAGTTTCTTGTACCTATAAATAGCACCCAAAATATTCAGCAGCTGTCTTTTGTATTCATGGATGCGCTTTACTTGTATGTCGAATAAACTGTTTGTGTCAACACTCACACCTGTGACTCGAAGTATGTAATGCGCAAGATGCTGTTTGTTGGCCATTTTGGCAGATGCCCACTCAGCTTGAAGGTCGGTGTTATCAGCAAACTATTTCACAAAGCATCATCAGAGGATCAATGGAAATTCATAAAATACCACCACAAACAGAACCACAGACATGGTAGACTTACCTCTTGAAGTCCTGTAAGTAGGCCAAGGTTGGTAACCCACTGGTCAGTTTTTAGCCATTTGGTAATTATGCTACTTAGCTCAGGATTGCAAAATCGAAGCCATCGGCGAGAAGTAATGCCATTTGTTTTGTTTTGGAACTTTTTTGGCCATATAGAGACATAGTCAGCAAATAACTCGTATTTCAAGATATCACTGTGTAACTGTGCAACACCATTCACCTACAAGGAGATGACCAACATATGTTGCTGAATTATTTTGCATGAAGCCAATGTCAGGATAAGTAAGTAACAGGGTTTCAACAAACTAAACAGAAGAGAACTGTGATTAACAAAATGATTACCAACTTAAAAGCAGTACGTATGTTACAATAGTAGGCACTTTTAAGATAGCCTCAATCACCAAGAACTTTTTGTTTCCAACAAAATTTGTGGACTTTTAGGTTGGATCTGTATTGGGTAGGAAAATTACATGCTTGTTTTGAACAGGCAAATGGTTTTTGTTTGCAGCTAAAGAGTTATTAACTATTTTATTATGCCAGTTTCATGATTTTGTAAGAGCTTAAGCACAAATCCGCTCAGATAGAGAGATATTGCACCTTCAGATTTCAAAAAACTGGCACTTTACCATATGAGAAGATACCACACATAGATTTGCCATCCGCACCACTGGCTTTTGTGGATTATTATCCAAGATTTGCATGCTGGGAAGCTTACTCTCAAGATCACTGCGAGTGCTGCGTATCATTGCAATGAACTGCAAGATTTTTATCCATTTATTCATGGACTACGATGCTACATGGCATTGAGAAAGAAAAATTGGTCGGTAATGTACCCGTTTGTCTATCTCTTCTATGATTTCCATATGGCGAGGAAGAAGCTTCCACATAACAGACTGTGACCACTTCTCTAGGGCTTCCGGAAGGACTGTGTGATTGGTGTAGGCAATGGTCCTGGTTGAAAAAATTAGCATTTGATATGCATTAGACTTCACCATTTTGCATAAGGAACTCAATCAATGAGATTATTAGCAAAAACAGGGCCATGAAAGTCAATAGACAAGGCACCTTGCTGTCACATCCCAAGCTTCATCCCACCCAAGTCCTTCATCATCCATTAGTAGCCGCATTAGCTCTGGAATTGCTAGAGTGGGATGAGTATCATTCAATTGTACTGCAACCTTACTAGGAAATTCAGACCATTGCCATGATCCCTTCCCATTTCTCCTCTCCTTAAATCTGAAAATGATATCCTGCAATTGACCCAAGGTCGGGATACACTTTGTAAAACTTGCATCACAAGCCAAGAAGTGAACATAATGAGCAAATTATGTGCATCATTTTTTACACCTTGAAAGAAAAAAGCCATAAAAAACCATCTTTCAACAAATCACAACCATTTAAAATGGCAAAGGATATATGAAAAAACAAATTTGCAATGCCCATGCCACAATTAAATTCTGAAAGATGAAATTTGATCATCTATGCCACAATTTTACACCAATTGAGCAAAAAGCCAGCCCTCAAATATAACTTATTATACTAGCTAGTACTTTAAACCTAACAAGAATCTGGTTTTCTAGAATCCACAGAAATCAATGTCCAGTTGATTAAATATCAATTATGCCCTGCACTTGGTTGACATTGAATGTGTATCTAATGTCTGATAAGTCCTCAGACAAATTTTATCCTGAACTTCAGAGAAAATATAGGAGGTTTTGATGAAAACTTTGGCACATGTGTGGAATGTTCATCTTTCCCATTCCCAAGGGAAGATGCTTAGCTGATGAAGTGTGCATCTTACTAAGAGGTCTGTGCATGGTAGGAGCAGAAAAAACAGGAAGGAATATCAAACCAAGTTGCCCACCTGAAGTGATGCACTGCAGAGAAAGAATTGTTGCTTCAGCCTCAAAAGCTTCCCACTTTCTGTAGCATCCCCAGGATAAAGAATGGCACATATCTACATATGCAAAACTTTGACAGCTGAGCTCGAGGCAAAAAATTGAAACTTGCATAGATGCACACAAATTGACAAATGTTGGCTTCACCATAATACTCATCTATATCTTTCAGTGATAAACAACAAAAAGATACAAATGGACAAGGAAAAACAATGGCTAATTTTGTTGTGTGAATTTATGCACATCTTTAACCCAGGGGCTAAAATGCTGGACAAAGCAAAACAATGGATAAAAAGTTGAAAATCAACCTGCTGAGCTCGAGAATGAAGTTGTGATGCAGATTCATACTGTCCATCATTAAACTGAAATAGATTGAAGTCCTCAGAGGAAGCTTTTGCCTCCCAGAGACGAAGACTAATAGTATTCTTAGTTTTGTATCCTGGAATTGGCACATCATAGGCCAGAGCTTGAACAATCTCCCCTTCAACCCATTTTCTCCTGTAAATCAGAGTGCAAACATCACATTGGCAACTGTTTTTCAGGAGAAATTATGTACAAAATGCAAGGAAAGTTGAACCTAATATTTTCCTTCATTCATGAAGGAATCTTAGAAACAAATTAAGGAGTGCTCTCCTCAACTAAATGGTCATTCTTAAACTAACACTTACGATCCATCAGGCTTAACCTCTACATGACCAAAGAATCTGACAGGGAATACAATGTCGTGTCTGACAACTTCCCAAGGACTGAATTTCTGCAAAAATCCCATTCAAAGTCAATTCACTTCTAAGAAATTAATCAACATTTTGACAAAATTACCAGTAAATTCAAACCTCCAGCCAGTCCTCAGCAATTTCTTCTTGGCCTTCCTTGGTTATCTGTTGTTTGAAGAGCCCATATTTGTACCTCAGACCATAACCCCATGCAGGCAAATTTAATGTTGCCATGGAATCCAGAAAGCATGAAGCAAGTCTACCTAGACCCCCATTTCCCAGAGCTGCATCTTTCTCCTACAAAGATACATGTCCTATAGTTAGTGACAGAATGCAAGCTGGGTAGACTTTTGGCTGGTTATCTTTCAAGTGAACCATGAACCAGAGATGCAATCTAGTATAATTCTTTTGCAACAACATTCAGAAATAACATTAACTGATTAATATTTCTTCATATCGGGCCACCTGTTCAACTACATCTTCAAGCTCATGCCCCAGCCAATTTAAAGCATCTTTATACGCATCTATGATGTCCAGGTTCCCCACAGCATTGGTCAAAGCTCGTCCTTGAAGATATTCCATTGACAGGTAATATGTTTGCTTCGGATCAGCTTTGTGAAAATGAAGGTAGGTCTCGTTCCATTGCTAGAGATAAAAAAAAACTTTGTTAGCAAGACATAAGGTTGCAAACAACAACCCCTAACCCACAAAACAAAAGAGAACACTTTGATTAATATTTGGAAGAATACCCTGATCAAGTTACCGTTAAATTTCTAATCATGAGTACAAAAAAGAGTGATATGGATAAGTAGATTATGAATTCTCAGGATTTCTTGGTGATTTAGCAGAACATGGTGCTTTTACCATAGATGATAACAAGTCACCCCTAAGTGGGAGCAATTGCTATGTATGGATATCCCAAAAAGAACATTAAACCCATCTATCTAATAAAGCCATTAAAAGAATATTAACAAGGATAAAAAAAAAAGGGCAATACCTTTATGAGGCGATCACGGACGCTCTCTGCAGTGGCGTAGAAAGCTTGCTCTGCCTCAAACTTGAAAAGAGAGAAATGAGGATTGTACTGTGCATGGTAGTTGATATTGGACGCAATCTCTGCTGGTTCACTTGCCAATGGGTGGGCAGCAGCCGGAACCTTAGTGGAAACTGCAGAAACAGTTCTAGTAGAGGGTGTAGCGCCCTTGTTTTTCCCAATAGCTGCCATTGTTCGCCCTTCTAATAACTTCCTCAAAAGACAAAAAAAACTGGCCAAAGAGAGTGGAATCTGACTATATTTTGATGAGATTCAAGCGAGCATAGCAGAAACAGAAGAAGAGAAACAAAACATTGCTTTCAGAAAGAAAACTGCTTTTGGCTTTCGAATCTTGATTCCCACAACGCAAAGGCTTCTAAATATCTGGAATTGTTAAAGAGAGAGTCATCAAATGGAAGCAACTCGAAGAGGAAGAGAAAGAAGTGAGACATACGTGATGGTAAGATAAAGAGCTTGCAAAGTTTGGGACATGGGAAGATATCTTTTTGTTTTTTTTTTTTAAGAAAAGTCCAAGGAAACTGCAAAATTACAGTACTGGAAGGAAGAATTTGCCAAAAAGATTAGATTTTTTAAGCCAAAAACTAAATATCAGAGATTGGAGAAAAATGCCAAAATGGGTTTTCCTTTTCTTTTTCCTTTATTCGTTTCTTTAATGAAAATCAAAACTTTCGTGCTTGGCTTGAAGGAAAAAAAGGGTGTGGGGGGGGGGGGGTTGTAGAAATTGAATGGAGATTCTGGAGAATGTGATATTCACATGACGTGAGTGAAGTATTTTGGAATTAAGTCACAGGAAGGCAACCTTTTTGAGTGATTTGAAGGCGCAATGGAAACGTGGACACCGTAATGGAAGCGCTCGGAGCCAAGACAGACGTGCAGAGGCGCCCATCCTTCAATTCTCATCTTTGCATTTTATAATTCCTTGGATCTTGAGCTAAGATTGTAGCTAAAACTTGAGTTGAAGAACCTTCAAAATTTAGAGTTCCGTGATGTGTTGCATTAGTGAATTTATGTTATATTATTATAATAATTAAATTTATATGTATAATTTTATTGTAAATTATAATAATGTATTTAAAAAAAAAACTAAATATGTCTCGTCAATAATAATGCAATGTGTTTTACATTTGGGTGATAATTGTCGAATTGACCCTTGGCACAATGCTGTTCTGAGCAAACAATGCTAAAATGACAAATATCTGGACTTGGCACACGGCAGCTTGCAGAAATCTTTTCTGTAGGGTCAATGCCACAATGGAAGAGAACTTCAACAGACATTGTACAATTCAAAAATTTGGCTTCTACACCCGTTTTGTATAACAATTTCCAATAAAAAAAATTATTAAAAAAAAAAAAAAAAAACTTAAGACAAACCATTCAAACGTGAGGTTTCCTCACCTTTGAGGACTACACAATTATAAGAATCATTTACAAATTACAAAGGCTTCACATTTGAACTAAAGCATAGGAAAATATAAAAAGAACAATGGAATATTATTCGCTAAGGTCAGTACAACTTCATGCAGATATAAATTTAGTGGTATTTCCACCTTCTATACCGTATGCTGTGTTTTGGAGTTTCTTTGGATCTCTCTGGGGAAAGTCTGCAGACTGATGAGATGCGGAAGCTGAGGAGGAAGGCAAGGCTTTTTCCCTTAAGTCTTTTCGAATTCCCCAGAGCACCTCCGCACATTCCTTCATGGAAGGCCTTGATTGTCTCAAAGGTGCGAGGCATCTGTTGGCTAATATAAGGACTTTCTCGACTGCCATGTTTGATGCAGGGCTCCTCCTTAGAAATGGATCCATAACAAGTATGGCATCTCCTTCTTTTAATCTATGCATCGCCTGCAAGGGATGAAGATATTTATACGTACTTTTCATCGTTTCATATAATAGTTTGGGTTTAACTACTGCTAACTACTGATGGAGAAAGAGTTACACTTGAAAACCAAATCAAATGTCCATGGCCCAACAGGTGATGCTTGAAACACTTACCCATTTTGCAGTTAGTCTTTCTTTTGTTGGCCTCTTTTGCTCAATCGGGTACCTTCCAGTCATCAATTCAACAAGCACTACACCAAAAGAGTAGACATCACTCTTTTCAGTGAGCTGATATGTACTAAGGTATTCAGGATCCACGTAGCCTGATGTTCCTTTGATCTGAGTTGAAATGTGAGTTGCATCAGCATCTCCAGTGGTCAATCGTGCAAACCCAAAATCTGCCACTTTTGCCCGGAGCTTCTCAGTGAGGAGAATGTTTGATGATTTTATGTCTCTGTGGATTATTGGGGGTTCTGTCAATTGAAGGGCTGAAATTCAGGTTTCTGAAAGCTTCTTTACAGTTTAAACAAGGCCACAAGGAAAAAAATAACAGAACAATCATTTGTGCTCAGAGTAGGAGAACATAGGCATGGAAAATTCCAATCAATCTAACAGTTCATAGTTGAACTTGGAATGTATGTGTATTGTCATAGAGTAAATTTAACACCATTTTGCCCATCTAAGAAATGGTCTGTCATGAATTAGCCTCATGTCAAATGCTTAAGCCAAAGCCAACACTTTTGATGGAAAAGGATGCCACACCTGTGTACATGTGAAGATAGGTAATCGCATGAGCTACATCAATTGCAATATCAAGACGTTCAGCTATCTCCAGTCTACTTACCTGTATGCCTGCATCATGGGTGACCAATCCAAACAGGTTAATCTGACCAGTTCTGTTTGCTGATATAAAACAATTCAAATGAATATACAAAGACAAGCAATTATGTGTATCCTTCATGGGTTTAAACCTGCTTCTGAGTTTAATTATATTCCTCGGAGTTTAATTAACAACTATGGATCCACTTACCATCCAGATGTTCTCGAAGATTACCGTTGCCAACATATTCCACCACAATAATCCACTCATCTCTGAGCTCCAGATATCCATATAGTCTCACCAAATTCAGATGTTCAATCTGTGACATGGTAAGCACTTCGTTCTTGAATTCTGCTAACAAATGCTTGTCATATGCATTCTGCCCATATTCCAGAGCTAGTATTAATAGTGGTTAGTGAGAGTAACTCGATGTGTTCTGTAATTCTAACCATGTCTTCTGTCTTTGTTATGAACTTAGTACTTACTTACCCTGTGTCCACGCTTTACAGCCACCAGTGTTCCATCCTTGAGCCTTCCTTTGTATACAGCTCCAAAACCACCTTCTCCAATCAGGTTAGCCCGAGAGAAATTCTCAGTGGCCTTATAGATCTCTGCAATGGAGAACATGGCAGTTCCAATGATTCCACTTGGAATACTGGAAGAGCCATATGAGCTGGAGGACCTGAATCTTGACGAAGTCTTACTGTTGCTTTCTGTTGAAAGATCAGTTGAAACTGCAGGTTATAGGGAAAATTAGTTTCTGAACCCTATGCCCTTGTGAAAGAATTTGTCAGCAAATATCAAAATTTACTTTTTGATTGGCATTTAGTTAGGCTTCCTCAACTGGGGTCTGTTATTTTTACTGTGACCTATGCAAGTTCATCAAGATTGAGCTGAATAATGGAAGCAACTTACAAGAGAACTTCCTAACGTTACCACTACTTTCGGTTGCATCAGCTATGGCCCCATCTGCCTTTCTCGGCCGAGTATTAAAAATTGTGAAGACTGCAGCTATTTTTTTGCCTGCAGATTTGATGGATTTCAAGAAAGGATTGGCTTTGCTGCCGTCGACCCCATGTCGTAAACTGGAGTTCTGTGCTCTTCGGCTCGGATCGAGGATACGCGGACTAGATGTTCTCTTCATTTGCAGATATTAGGGCCCTTTTTCTTGTGAATAATTGCTTAAGCGTACAAAGTAGACGGGGTTTACCTTCCAGCCACGCTTCATATTTTTCATCAACGGGACCACTTCAAAACGTTTTTTCATCAATCTACGTTGAGCTGGCCTCCGATTAAAGATCTTGAACCCACCCAGATTTTTTTTTTATTATTATTTTTAATATCTCTCCTGGATTTTTCCGAGGGAACGACTAAGTCAAGTCTACCAACAAAGAGACGACCTAAAAACACTGGGAAAAAGAATTTCCCAATCAAGCATTGAATATGCTGCCCAGAAAATTTGCCACTTGGAAACATTACTCCACGTGCGACAGTCTCGGTATCAATAAGGCTGTAAAGCTACCGGAAGTTACATGTGTACCTTTAAGAGGAAATCGAAAAGAAAATTGAGGGAAAAGAGAGACCGTAAAATTCTTCGAAAATAAAAGGAAATTAAGTCACACATAACCCCTCCTTCCAAACTCTTCGCGTATACAACAAGCAAAGCAATTCTAATTTTAATATCCTTATACCACTCCACACAATCTATTGGTGCGTAAATTTGACCCCATCACAGGCCCATTAATTGTGACAACTTTTGTGAACCCCGTTACGTTATTTTCCTGCCCGGCGGTGCTCCATTCCCCTTCAAATTCTATTTACCGGCCCATGGCCTAAAAGTTTTCTTTTGCAACCCCATGGAGTCGATACTTCGTTTGTTGCTGACATTCGTGAATAATCTAGATGCAATTTTATAGAATCCGCCAATGCTCTTAACCATTACCATGCTTCCTACTTCTTAGCAATATCTCACGAATTTTGTTGAATCTAATGATAACCCCAAAGCACGTGACACATAAGCACTTGAGGGACTTCAAAGATTACCCCCCCCCGGTACATTTCTTTCATCTCGTAGAGTAAAAAGAGAAAAAACAAAAACAAAAACAGAGATAAAATTACAGTAAAATTTTATTCCTTTACATGGGATGGGAGTAATCACTTCCCGGAGCCCAAAATTGCAGTTCCCAGTCAACCGACAACCGCGCTTCCGGGGTGGCTGCTGCATATCTCTATGATCACCCATCATAACAGCGTAGAGGAGCCATTCAAGGGACTGCAGACAAAAGTTGATCAGGTGATTTATCAGGAAATAAAGTGAGAAAATTGAGCTGCTTAACATGGTTAAACACTGACGGCATAGAATACAGTCATCCATAAAGCCAAAGTACAGTTTTCTATGCAGTAATTTGTATGCTCGAGAACCTTCCTGAAACACCTATGCTATCATAGGTGTAGGTTTCAACAGTTGATTATCACATAAAGATAAAGAAGAGATGCAAGCTCAAGAGACTTGTGAACCACAAAGATAACCAGTTGAGAAGAAGAAGAAGAAAGAAAAAGAAATGAATAAATCAATAAATAAATGATACCAACCTGCTTCATCAAAATCCACCCTTTCTCCAGTAGAGAAGATGATATAAAAAAGGGCGGCAAGAAAATATAACAGCGATGTAAGTAATAGAAATCCTTGGAAAGAACCCACCAGTTCAACAAAGAAACCAGCTCCAACTGTTCCCACAATTGCTGCTAATGTTCCACCAGTATTCGAGATTCCTAGAATAAAAATACAAAGTGCGAACTCAAAACCCCATAGCCCACAGAAAAGAGGGTAAAAAAAAATCGAAGAAAAAAATTATAATGTCCTCTCATATACCAATGTTAGGGAACTTGTAACATATTACAGATGAGCTAATTAGACTAACTCATTATATGAAGTAAATATGGAGCCGTACCATGTAGAACACCAGTGTATTGTGGAGCTATCTCCTGGAAACAAAACGAAAAATGTGAAGGCAAGAACAAAATAAAAAATAAAAAATAAAAAAAAATCTCCTTCTGATGTAAAGTTTAAACTTTGAAACTTTCAGTGCACCAACCTGAAGATTCACAAGAAAACCAGAGTGACTAAAAGATTTCATCCCAACAGCTATAGTGAGCCAAGCAGATGCAATGGATGGACTTTTTGCAGTCGACAAACCAATAAGCGCAAACCCAGGCCCAAAAAAACCAATTGACTGCAGAGAAGACATGATTTTGATGCTTTAACATTAAACTAAATAAGAAACTAATATTAAAGACATAAGCATAGAACCAAAATGAAATATGGAATGCATAGAAAGAAGAAGAACAATACACTACTTCTTCTCTATATTTTGTGTGCGTACAAGAGAGAAAGAGAGAGAGAGAGAGAGAGAGAGCCCTTTTATTCATGTTTAAAGCATTTGTCAGAAGGTTTATCCATCATTAATATAGCAATTAATTCTAAATCATATTGGTATCAATGCAGAGACCTACAATCATAGGAATATATTAAAGGAAATGTACCTGCATGATCTTGCGAGTCAAAGTGACATTAATACCACTTCTTATTAACATATCTGACCACAAACCACCAAAGTATCCCATAAATGCCATCACACTCCATGGAACAGCACTAAACCATGCTGCATGCTTCAGGTCAACATGATATATCTGCAGTGGAATATTCTTCCTTTTTAATTTAATGTCGAAGTGACCTTTAAGTAAACTAGTAGCAATACCAATGAGAATCACAGCTTATCCTGAAGCCAATTGTTTGCCCTCACCGAGTTGAAATAAATGGGCATCCAAGAAAGAATAACAAAAAACCCCTGCAAAATTTCTCAAGTTGCGGAATTAGTTCAAGAAAATATAGGGAAAAAAAAACCATGAGAATGATGTAGACACTCGGTAGACTTGTACATAGGCCTAAATTATGCAAAGCAGCATATTTAGCTTACATGAAGAAAGTTAATAAGCATGATTACAGAATAAAGCAGGAAGTGACTGTGTTGCAGTACCCAGCTATGCATGGAATTGGCAACAATCAGGGACCATGTTGGCATCTTAGATAGCAGGCGCTTGAAAGGAGGGATTATTGTGGCTGTCTTGGGTTTATTCTCAACTGGAAAGGATTGCTGCCTCTTGTTCAATATGTATTTCAGTTCAAATTTTGATATTTGGGAACTTTGGTCAGGAGTACTTGATATTGCAGATAACCAAACCAAAACCCAAAGAAATCCCGATAGTCCAAAAATTACAAAGGGCCCAAATATACCGCCTTGTGACATGAGGATTGGGGACAATGTGAGTCCTATTGCGCTTCCAAGCTGAAATCCAGCCATTGCAATGCCAACTGCCCTAGCTCGTTCTGTTTTTGGAAACCATCTAAAAGAAAAGATTTCACACAGATTCTTCAACATTTAGCTTCACCACTCTTTGACTACAAAAGACAAGTTTTTCAGAGTACTCTGAACATCAAGAAATTACATCAACCAACATTAAAAAGGACCATCAATACCTTGCTACCATATTGTTCATGCAAGGGAGGGCCACACCTTCTGCAATGCCGAGGAGAGCTCGCATTGCAAGCAGAGCCCACAAAGAAGTTTCAGCAGCCCAGGGAGTAAGAAAGGTAGCTAATGACCATAGTGCCACTCCCCATCCCATAACCACCTTACCACCATAACAATCCACTAGAGCCCCTCCAGCTATCGGTGAGATCAGATATCCCCAGAGAAAAGATGACTGGCACAAGCTTCTATCACTTTGTCAGAAGATATCGATGACATACATAAACAAAAAGAACTCAAGTACATACAGAAAAATGACTTTCTTTCCCCCCAGGAATTAAATTGACACGGCTAAAGAACAGCTATAAATTATAAGACCATCACCAAAGAGTCTGTTAAACAATTTGAATCATTTCTGCCCGTTAGAGTTTAACTTATGATACATTCACGAGTCTCACCCAACAGCTTAATCTTTTGGATTGATTGATTTCTTGATGCTGATCAAACATAAATGTAGTTAATTACAGGTCAACTAGGTACCTACAATATCGAAAAAAAAAAAAAAAAAAAACTTAGACACTGAAAAAAGTCAACAAAATCATTTCACAAAAGGCATTCAAATTCTATCTTCACAGAACCAATCCACTTTCCACGGCACACTTTTATCCGTGACTAACATCACTACGCTACAAGTAGAAGCTTAAAACGCATTTTTGCGTGAGAGATAAAAGACCTGAACGATACCGCCGAATGATCGGCTCCAGCCATGAGCAAGAGACAACGGTACAATCGCCACAGACATCACCACGCGATCCGAGTTACAAAGCGCCAATGCCAGAGCGACCATCGCCGCCACTTTCACCCTCTCCGAGGTGATAAACTCCCTGAAACTCGGCGCCCCCTCCGGTTCACTGGCATCCGTTGACGAACTGAACCGAGCACCGTCCGAAGAAACCCTAACTCGTAGCGAGGAGGAAACCGGACGGAACTCCGCCGACTCATGCCGGCGCTTTACTATTCGCAGAGTAACGGGCCTCACAGAAGCGCTCTCGGAGAGCTTCCGGTCCGACAATTCGGCGCAAGGAGTGGGACGATGGACCTTGAAAGGTCTCGTCTCGGAGATTTTTCGGTATCGGAATGGCGAGTGAGAGTGGCCCAAGCGATTTGGCTGAGACACAGCTAGTGAAGAGCTCATCTTTTTTCTTTTTCTTTTTTTTTTTTAATTTTTAATTTGACGACTCAGTGACGATGCGAGCCAATGCGGGAAATTATTGTACGCGGTCGACAGATATTAAATGACTGCTTTGCCCTTCGGTGTTCTGTAGGCACGTGTAAAGTGGATTTGAAATTTGTGCCGAGTTTTGAGGATAGCATAGGAAATTTATTCGGGTTTTTAAAGTCATATTTTTCTGGTAACATGTGTTTGCGGTGTAATTTATAATTTAATAAGTTTTTTAATTACTAATAAATTTTAAAAATTGAAGGTTTTATTTTTTAAGATTAGATAAATAATTAAGTATTTATATTTTCATTTTAGAGTATGTAGCTAATTTAAAGAAGATATATAAAATTTTTGATAATAAAAAATTATTTTATTATATAATTTATAATTTAATACTTTTTAATAAAATTATATATATATATATTTATTTATTTTTATTTTTATTTTTTTTGAAGGGTTCACCAAGAAGCATTGGACTACGCGTTATTTCCAACGAATCGTGTGCTCATGTGCATGCATTGATAAGCGGCTTGGGGGAGCCGCGTTGGACTCCCACTCCACAGTTCCAAACTGCTCAGTACGGTTACTCTAGCCCGCAACCCGAATTACGTAGGGCCGGACCAACTCAATTATCCAGCAACCAAGCAAAAGGACTGGTCACATCCCAATACAACTCGAGCGTTTTACGACCAGGCTCTGCGCTACTGGCACTGTCGTAGGCTACGTCGAGCACGGAAGCCCATAATGTTGCATTTGAAAATCAGTGTAAGTCCATTTTTTGATTGAAATTGAATTTTGTTGTCGTGCATTTGATAATTATTTATATTACTTTTAAAAATTTTAGAAAATTTTAATAAAATAAAAATAATTATAAAAAATTTATATAATTAAATTATAATTATTTTATATAATATTTAAAAATATTATTCTAAAAATTTATTAAATTATGATATATATTATTATTTTTTTATTAACAAATTACTTAACACTATGCAAACTCATCGAATAGGCCTTTTTTACTCTTCTTTTTTTTTCTCGGGATTTGCCCTTAATTATTTGGCAAATTCTTGTATGTTATGCACTTATTCTACACTCTATTCTCAATTATTTTCACTTATATTTTTAAAATATATATTAAAAGTTATATCAAATACAAATACTAAAGTTTGTTACGCGTTAATAAAATTACATTTTGACTCAAAATACGAGTTTTAGAATGATGATCACAATCCTAAAAACGCACCATCATGGTATCGTTCCAAACTCACAAATACCCAACCACTTGTCGAGCGTGCGTCACGCTATCGTTAACCTTTTACCAGGCAATTGCTGATTTAGACACGACCAAAGCTCCGACTCCATCGTCCTTTGTCTTGCATGCGTCCAGCTCAGGCAATCAGGACTCATCAACGAATCCGAGGAGACTCCGGACGGAAGTGCTGAGTGCAGGCCAAAGTTAAGAAGGTCCCATCTCCCGAAAACACCAAAAAAAAAAAAAAATAATAATAATAAATAAATAAATAAATAACTAAGCAAAAAGGGTGGCAACAGCAACGTCAACGAGAACAAGAAAGGGGTACGACGCTGTTGCACGTGCACATGTGTTCGATCAGGAAAGTCGAAAGTCATGCAAGACACCAACCTTTCTGCTCGCCAAAAGAAAGTAAATCAATAAACAAAGCCGAAAATAAAGAATCCAGAGTAGAACGTTGGAGTTTGCTCGTTAATTTTGGACACCTATACTTTGTCGCATCTTTGTTGATATTTATTCCCTGTAATTTTATTAGATAGATGTAATTATTTTAATGCATTTTATAATTTATTATTATTATTATTATTATCAAATGTATATTTTTTATTTTTTATCATTAATTTTGATCACCAATAAAAATGTTAAAAATATATAATTAATGATTATAATACAACAATTTATATATTTAAATTTAAAATTAATTTTGTATATTTATAAAATTAAATAAAATATAATTAATTCATAATTTTTTATTAATATAATATTATTTGTAAAATATTTTTAATTAATATTTCTATATAAAAAAGTTTTTTTTTTTTTCTTTCTTTGCAGAGAGGATTTTGAGTGACACTGCAGCAGTGTCGCCTTCTCACTTTTCCACTCCCCCACCAAGGCACGGATCCTTCCTTCCAAGACAAACCCAAAAAAAAAGAAAAGAAAAGAAAGAACGCGTAGACTTGTCTTGCTAATAAAGGAAGGAAAGCAAAAATGAAATAATTCTATTTCTACCATGCAGTCCCCTTTTCAACCGTGGATTTTATAGTAGCATGCACTTTCCGTAAAAAATAAGGAAGAAAAAAACAAAAAGAAAAAACAAAATCATGGTTACACTGTCACGCCCTTGTTGAGTTACCAATTTCGAAGCCATTCTTGGTTGTTTTATCTCGCTCCCTTAAAAGTCGAATTTTCGCTGTTGAATTTATAAATTATAATCATCATTCTTGGTATATATATATATATATATATATATTTATTTATTTAAAGCAAGTAACAATCTATTAAAAAAAAAAAAAATCTCAAAGGAATTTACTAAAGTCCATTTGTACGTTTTGCCCCGGGTTTTTAACTCTTTCTTCTCTGTGGTCTTCCATTTAATATGTTAAATGCAAAGAAACAAAATGACACTAAGTAAAGAAGAATGATGCCAAATAAACTGATATTTTTTTTCTATTTTTTGTCATAATCTCAATAAAATAATGGTGTTGATAAGTAATTTATCACAATATTTTCACTTAATCCGAATCTCTTTCTTAAATTTTATCATAATTTTACTAAAATAATAATATTAATAAATAATTTATTATGAGTTTATTATTATATTATTTTATAATCATTCATTTAGACTATTAATAAAGATAAAATTAAAAATAATAGTTAATTTATCAGTATTTATTTATTTTTAAGTATATTTTATTTATAATTTTATATTTAAAATTTTATTTTATTATTTTTATTTTAAATAAATCTTAATTATTATATGGTATAAGATATTAAAAAGAGAGAGAGAGAGAGAGATATCAAAATATAAAATTTGTTGTTACTATTGAAGAAACGAATGACACTTAAATACTTAATAAAGAAAATGTTTTTATTTAAACAAAAAAATAAAAAGGCCGAAATTTAGAAAAGGGTTTATCCGAAGGTTTTTGTGTCGTTTGCGTTTACCGACCACAAACAAGCTTTTGACCACAAACAAGCTAGAAGTGGTTCTAGCTCTCCGAAACATGAGCTTTGGTCCCATCCACCACCAGCCATGACGCTTCCGCAACCCCACCACCACCGCCGCCGCCTCTCCACCTGCCACCGCCACCCCTCCAAACCGGTCACCGGTTTCTGCGCCTCTTGCCTCCGAGAACGCCTCGCCGGCATCGACCCCGACACCCACCAGCAAACCCCCCTCTCCGCCGAACTCCGCCGTATCAAATCCTACTCCAGTGCATCAAACTTCATCGCGTCCTCCTCCACCGCCGCAACCGAGCCGCGCCGGAAGTCATGCGACGTGAGGACTCGGAACACTCTCTCCGACCTCTTCCATCTGGACGATAGAAGGAAAAAGGGGTCGAATCGGAAGTCACAGGCTTCGGATTTAGGGCTTGAGTTGAAAGAAGAGGAGGAAAATGCGGCGGAGATTAGGGTTTCTGAGGAGGTAATTTCCCAAAATGTTAAATCGAGTGAAGAAAATGTGGAAGTTTTTGAAGACGATGGGGAGTTCAAGACAATGAAGGAATTTATAGATCTTGAATGGGAGAGAAAGAAAAATGCAAGTAAAGATTTGAAAGATATTGCAGGAAGTTTTTGCGAGGCAGCTTCGGTCTTTAGCAAGAAATTAGTGAAATGGCAAATGAGACAGAAAAAGAAGACCGAAGAGTCATATAGAATTGGTGATGGTGGTCGTGGTGGCGGTGGCGATTTGATGGAAATGGAGAGGTCTAGTGTGAGGAAGTCAAGGGAGACTCAATCTGAGATGGGGGAGTATGGATTTGGGAGGAGATCCTGTGATACTGATCCAAGATTATCTCTTGACATTGCACGGCTTTCGGTTGACGAGTCACGGTGTTCTTTTGATGAGCCCAGGGCTTCATGGGATGGATGTTTGATTGGCAAAGCATATCCAAGGTTGACACCAATGGTTTCAGTTGTGGAGGATGTGAAGTTGCCTGTTGAGGAGGAGGGTGAGAGTGTGAAAGATAATGTGAAATTGAAGAATGGTGGGGAGAGTAGCCCGGGAGGCACTGCACAGACTAGGGATTATTACACGGAGAGGAGAAAGCGAAGGAGCTTTGATAAATCGGGTTTGAATAGGAGAGTAGAATTAGCTGATGATGAGTTGAAATCTATATCTAATGCCAAGGTTTCCCCTGAAACAGTTGGGTTGTTCCATGGGGCAAAGTTGCTGGTGACGGAGAAAGAATTGAGGGATTCTAATTGGTACTCGCTTAAGGGTTATCCTACTGAGAGTGTTGTTGATTCCCTCTCCAAGGAGGTTGGTTCTGGTGTTGGTGGGGTTAGTAAAAAGGGCTTTAAATTCAAGGGGCAACGGAGGTGGCGTAGCCTGTGGAATATCTGGGGTCTAATGCAGAGGAGGAGTGAGAGCAAATCCGGATATGAGGAAAGCAGTGTTGGTGGACAAGTAGTCGATGCACCAATAGTAGAGTCTTTGGAGAAGTTGAGTGAGGTTGCCAATGGAGAGGCCGGTAATGTTGTGAGCCCGAAGCTTTTGCGTAGTTACACTGTTAGTGCAAGGGGCTCCTGCAAGATGGCTTCCGGTGCATGTGATATTGAGGCCAAAGAGAACGGTATGAAGAGAAGAGAAGATGCTGTGCTGCAACGGAACCGCAGTGTCAAGCATTCTCCAAACAACCTTGACCATGGCTTGTTCAGATTCTACTTGACGCCGCTGAGGAGCTATGGAAGAACTAAGTCTGGAAAAAATAGGCTAATGAACCGCTCTGTGGCAAGAAATGTTCTCTAAAGGCACATTTGTTGTTCTTCAATAGTAGGTGATGTTGTAAAGACATGAATCAGTGTATTTCTTCTTGTTGAACAGATAAAAGCGCCGTCATATATGTTAACTGTTCTTTGCTTCGTATTATGTAATAACAATGAATCTTGTAGTTCCAAATAATCAATTGGCTCGCATGCTCAACTTCTTGTTTTCTTTGCAGTCTATGCGTATCAGGTTGAAGTTGTTATCCCTTAGCTTTTGTTATGTCTATCCCTGGATATAGTGATAGGTTTTGATGTTGTGATGCTGTTGAGGCATAGCTTCAGCAAATACGGCAGGGTGTTTGTTAAATGATCTGAAGCATCATTAGCACTTCTCAGGGTGAATATTTAGCAGAATATATCTCTTAACACCATCACTGTGTATCCTTTAGAGGTGGTGAAGAAACAACACATTTGGCTATCAATCCAGTAAGAAATATAAGACGGGAACATTGACAGCTTTCGTAGGCATTTAGAATCCAGTTCTTAAATAGCTTCCATCAACCGCTTCTCTGCTCTACATTACTATCCACGACATGACAAACTAAGATATACAGTAAAACCCTCGCTCAACATCATGCCCCTTCTCCTGAAGCTCCTTAATGATCTCGTTCCTCATCCTCAACCACAACTTCCGTGCCACCTGCTCAAACTTCTCGTTCTGCAATTCTCTCTGGTGA